>RJWH01000010.1:1800000-2040669 GCA_004363575.1 Solenodon paradoxus
TTCATATGGAGTAAATTAATGTCAGAGATAATATTTAAAGGAGTTTTGAAGATTTCCATATAAGTTAATAAATTCAGACTATGAGGTAAGGGCAAAAAGCATAAGAATTAAAAAAAAAAAAAGGAAGTATCATAATAGAGACAGAAAGTATAAATCCACCTACACCTGGAAGCTTGATAGGTGATAAAGAGATATGAGAAATAGAGATGTTTCACTATCACTGGTTGTGGAAAACTCAGAGCAACAAATAAAAGATGGATAATCTATGAAAGCATAACTTTTTTTTTGAGTCCAACTAGTCTTGAGATTGAACAGCTAGGTTGATGTAATTGTGATAGGTCACAACCTCCTGCTATGGAAGAGGTATTTGCATACTTTTTCTCCTTTGGTAGAACATGAGACAAAAAGTCGGTGACTGAAAAACTAGATAAGAAACCAGTTTCAATTAAAAAAAAAGATTTTTCTTAAATTCTAAGTTCCTGTTAGCAGGACAGCTTAGAATTTTTTGAATCTTTAAAACAAAAGGGAAGTCTAACACTCATTTGCTATTTTTTCCCACATGTCTCCTCTGTGCTCAGTAGAAATGAGAATAGGGCAGTAGACTTGAGAGACAAGCTTAAGAAAGGAAAACAAAAACAAAAACAAAAACAATAAAACACTGCACAAGTCCTTCTCAAATGTGAAACAGAAAATGTAAGCCACCCATGGAAAGGTAGGAAGCATCTTGCATCTTAGACAGAAACAAAGATGCGCTGCCTTTTGAGCAGGTTTGATCCTTTTTCAAGAGCAAGGAGAATATCTCCTGCTCTAGGTCTCAGGCAAAGTAACTGCTACTGAGCGAAGCGTCTAATAAACTTGTCCATGATAGAGGGCTGCAGAGGAGAGTGTAAGCTCTTCTGCTAAAATTTAAATAAAAAACTACTGATTAGATGTTCCCTATTGTGAGCAAGTTCTAACACAGCTAGCTAATCGGTATCCCTGTATGATCGGCATCTTAAACATTTCCTGGTATTACAATTTTTGTGGTGACACTGAGTCTAGGGTATAGGGCAAGACGATTGCGTTAAGCAACCTTCACCTGTCTTTTTTTCAGAAAACATTTCTGTGCTTCATTCATTAAGGCTTCCTACATTTTTCCCCAAGCCTGGTAGTAATTTTAAATGCCTCATCGTATCCATCTTGAGAGAGACATTTAACCATTTCTTTCCACACAATCACGGATGAAGAAGCATGTTTCCTTACTCGGTGAAAGAGAAGCCAATATGGAGGCTCAGACTGAGAGGGTCTGCCTACGATAGAGACTGAAGTAGGTTAGCAGAAAAACTCAGTCTACATGTTAAATCTAACACACTGACGCACAGTGTAACGAGATTGAAAAATAATGAAAACTACATCTTAAGCAAGACCTAAGGCAAAATGAATTCAATAAGACTAACAAACAAAATTGATCCAATAAGCCACACTAGGATTTAGAGCTAGTCGCTACATCATTCTTTGAAAACACCCAGACTGAAAAGATACTGCTTTTATAAAGCCACGCCCTGTCTGTTTCCTAAGCAGAACAACAGGTGGAAAGTCCCTAACCAATCAGCTGAAAGCAACCAATTAAAGTCAATTGTGGTATGGATTTGAATGTCAATCAATGAGCAATAGGTTTCTGCTTTTTTTTTTCTTTTTTTTTCTGAACCTATTAAACCCTAGCCTTCCTTGGCGCAAGTGGGAGCAAGCTTTTACTTTGTGCTGAGGATTACACTTCCCCATTTTGCAAACTGTCTACATTAAAGACTTTATCTTCTTCACTCGATCCAGTTTTATTTTGTACATCTTTTTTACATAGTCGTGTATGTATACATATATAATTTTAGATGTACAGTTTGCGATTAGTGGGTATGCATAATTCTAAAATAAAAAATACTGCCATATTGCAGTATGGGAACTTTAAAATATAATTTATTTTACTAAGTTCATCCAATTCCTCTTTCCTAGGAATTGTTAAAATATTTCTTAATTTATTGCCCTATTCTGTCTGTCGCTTTCTTTAATATATGACCTCATTGTCCCCAGCAAGCCTGCAGTGGAGAATTCACTTCTGCCTTTGACACAATATAAAAATAATTGCACTTCAGGCATTTCGTGTGATTTTACAGAACTAAAATATTTAACACAGAGTTTTGATTCAAGGATTTTTTTTTCAAGCATCCATCAAAATTCTGGACTTCAGATGCTTTCTATATTAGAGTGACTTTTTTATTCATGTTTCTAGAGTCTAAAGCCATGTCTTTGTAGTGACCACTGGCTTCTACATAAATTTTGCAGAATCACTTCTCTGACCTTCTCAATTGGTAGTCCACTGAGTCAGAAGAACAATTTTTATGTTATTATAAAACTTACCGACTATAACATGATTAAATTAGATCCATAGCTTCAGCACACGTTGATTTTGATATTTGACTTCATCCATTATTAAATAACATTTTAGAAAGCACTGGTCTCAGGGAATTTTAACTGTGAACTTAAATTCTAATATCATGCTTTACTAATAGGTATTAATATTAATTGAATACAAACAAAATTATTCTCCAACATTTTAAGATAATTTTATTTGGAGGTTGTAACACCTGCTTTTGCTAATCTCTAGATACACAGAAATATACTTCAATGAAACAGGATATAAAAACATTCTAAATGTGATAGGTTGGTGGAAGGAAAGTTCTTAAACAAAAGGAACAGGAAGTTTTCTTGTTTTAATTAGACACAAACTGTTTTTTCACTGTCTATTCAAATCTTTTTGGCTTTTTTTTTTTTTTTCCTAACTGTTCCAATACTTGTACATAGTAAGGCTGTTTTAGTGAGCTTAAAAATTGCTAGCAAATAATGCCTCAGCTCCCATTAAGATGGATACTTAGCCTTTACAACTTCACTTACTGAAAGCTAAATTTCCATCAAGATGAATCATGCATTTGACATTTATGTTTTCAGAACTCTTAGCAGAAAATTGATATAATACTGATAATAATTATGACATTAAATCATATTTACATGGTTTATTCATTCCAAATCTCTAAACATTTTATGAAATTAGAAACTTTTTTCATTCAACTGGAACAGAGATGATTTCAAATTGTATACTCCAAAGTATTATCAAAAGAATACCTGTACATTTCTGCAAGTGAGTAATTAGGAGAAACAGTTTTGCATATGCTATCACAATTATAGCCTTCACAAAGTTGAGCAAAGAGAATCTGACTCACGGTATTCACTTAGCAACTCTAGCAGTTTGATATGAATATTCTTTCTTTGGAGATAAGGAAATTCAGGAATATGTATTGCATCTTCCCAAACTCAATTCTCAAGCATTTTAATTAGAACATCTCTTCATAATCCTTCCTGGTTATGGAAGAGTTTAAATACCAGCTGAGTGATTTTACGTAGTTCTTAGCTTCTGTGTTTTTGCTAGCTGGATCATTTATTTGCAAGTTGCTTCTATAAAGTTAAGTTACTATACTCTTATCAACTTTTGAGTTTCTGGCTTCTACTTCAATAAGATATAACTAAAACAGTATAAAACAAAAAAAAAATCTGTGATATCTTTCCCCTATCTACCCATTCCCAATTTTGAAGAAATACTTACATAAAAGTAAGGACTTAAGTAATGTGAAGAAAATTCAAGGTCAGTCTTTGAGAGACAGTATAATGATTAAGATCTGGGCTTAGAGTTCACAGTACTGGCTCTACCACTTCACTTATTAACTATGTGATCGCCAGGAAGTCATTTAATATCTCTGTGCCTCAGTATATAATTTGTTAATGGGAATTTATAATATTTATCTCACAGTATTTTGTGAGAATTGAATTACATTCCCAAAACACTTACTACAGAATCTGGCACACAGTATGCACCATGTATTTCTTTTTAATTATGAATATTACTACTGAACTTCAACATTGAAAAAAGTCTATCAGCATCAGTTCTTTTCAATATACTGTAGTAAGTTTGAGAGAAGAAAACGACTCCATGAAATAAAATATACTTTTGCCTACATGGGATGGCAGTAGTTAAAATTTTTTAGATATAGTTACAACCCCAGAACTAGAACAAAGGATACATAAAGAAAGAACCTGACATTAATTGAGTTTCATGCTATAGAATGGGAATAGAGAAAGCTATTCCACAAATTTTAATTTGAATATTATAAAACTATTCCAGGAAAAATAAAACATACCAAGAGTATTTCACTCAAAACACATCAAATAGAAGATATGAACTAAGACGCTCACATTAAACAGATATGTTTAAAAATAATGGTGCAGTATTTATGAAAATACTAAAATAATTTTAAAATCATTGAAAACTTTCATGCTTTTTATATTGCTAAAATGTTATTTTTAATATAGATAATTTGCTCATTTCTTGTTTCTAAAATTCATTTATTGATTTGAATTCTAAGATATTGTTGAAATGATTCATCTTTTTCTAAAAGCCTGGCTATAAGTTATTATAAAGGCTTACCCTGACAGTCCTCATAGGAAAGCCACCACTCACGCACACAACCTGGTAGACAGCCAGCATAGAGAAGTCTCTGACGGGAGTTGTAGTTAAGGACTCAGACACCCTGGCTAGTCAGGCTCTTTTACATACTTACACTCCCAGCACTGTTGCCCAAACTCCTAAGTCTCTTTATGTAAGGTCTTGGGCCAAGGTCCTACTGAGGTGCCTCTAAAACACGTTCTTACTTGGGGACAGAAACCAGAATATAGTGTTGCTCACTCACAGGCTTTCCCCATCCTATCTCTAGGTCCATGCAACTGTCTTATTCTTCTATTCAGGATTTCCATGTCAGTGAGAGGAATTCCACATCTGCTCTGATCTATGCTGATCCACCTGGTACTACTACACTGGTGCAAATTTTCATGGGGGAAATCTAGAGGGTGAGTTGACACTCTAGTTTTAGTTTCTTACTCAAACTACCATAGCAATTACGGACTTCTCCGTTACTTTCTTTTTGATTTGTTATAATTAGCTACTACAATATCTTGCAGCTCATTTGAGTTGATACTTCAAATTAATTATATGGGTATATGCATTTTTTCCTATATGCTCCTTGCCAGATTGAAAATTTTCCTTTGTATACCAGCTGCTGAGAACTTTTATCATGAATAAGTGTAAAATTTTATAAAATGTTTCTTTGGCTGTACTGAGCCGTTTCTATGGGTTTTCCCCTCTATATTGATATGGTATATTACATTTAATGACTTTTGAGTGTTATGTCAAGCATATATTTTTGAAATAAACATCAATTTAATTACACATCTTCTACTCAATAAGATCTTTATCCAATTGGTTAAACTTTGGTAAAACAATTTTTAAATTTATATTCACATCCTACTCTATTATTTGAAGTAATTTACGTAAATTCAAATTATTTTTCATTACATGTTTCATAGACACCTTTGGTGACAGTAACTGGATCTGGGGTTTTGCATGTAGAAAATTAATTAAAATTTCTTACTCTAATAATCACAAAGCTATTTACACTGAATATTAGACAAAAGAACAAGAAGTGATTATACAAAGCTACTTAAATTTGTAGACTCTTCCTTTATTAATTTTGGTGATTTATGACATGTGAGGAATGACTAATTTCAACTAGTGTGTAATTAATAGCAAAGTTGAAATCCAAACTGTAATTTAAAATTTGTCTATTTTCTTTTAGCTCATCTCAATTTTCACTTAATGTTATTTTGGAGGTCACTGTTTTGGTATGTACACATTTAGAATGCTCTTGTCTTCCTGACTGATTCTTTTTTCATTTTGTAACACTACTATAGAAATTTGCTTTTTACAAATTATCAGATATTATTATGAGTATTCCTACTCTTTTCATCATGAAAAATTTCATGGTATTTTTTTTTCATATTTCTAACTTTAACTGACCTATATTATTAAATTGCAAATGAATTTCTTATAAGTAAAGCATAGTAGGATCATGTTATTGTTTCCACTCTGTCTTTTAATATGTAGATTTATACCATTTATATTTAAAGTAATTTAATAGGGTTAGTGCTTAAGTAGATCATTGTATTATGTGTTTTAATCTGTTCTAGTTCTTTCTGTTTCATTTCTATTTTCTTTTCCCTTTGTGGGTTATTTTTGTAGGCAATCAGATATATTTAATTATTGTGTTTTTGTATATCTCTCTAAATAGTTTTCATTTGGGGAATTATAACACACATAAGTAATTTATCATAATCTAGTAAAATCAACATTCAACTACTCAATTGAAGAGGTAAATTTTACTAGTATTAGATCCCATAATTTTTCTAGCTTAACTGTCATTGTGACTATTAAATAGTGCTACAATTTTGACTCAGCCATCAAGTGTGATGTATATAACTCATAAGGTTTGAGAATCTATTACATAAACTATAGATTCGTTTTTTTCTGTTCTTTTTTACTAATTGCTGGTCCAAGTTCCTTTCCCAAATATTTCTTTGCCTTTTTTTTTGTTTTTGAAAAACTTTTTTTGGCTAAATTTTCAGTATATTTTTATCAACACATTTTTTTCTCATACATCAATGCTTCTGTGCTGAATTTTTAAAAACCTCATCAATTTGTGAATTTTCTTCTATATTTTCTTCCAGCTTTTTGAAATGGCTGCATTTTAGATTCAGAATTAAGTTTACCTCTTGTATATACATTATGACCTATTTGAATTAATTTATATGGAAAACATGAGATATATGCTTCAGTTAATTTTACTTTATTTAATTTTGCATATGGAATTTAAATCATTCTTACTTACTTTTTTTTTTAACACAGAATCTTCTGATCTAGAGTCAAACAACCTACCACAAAAGGTATGTTGTTTTTCTTTCATGTTTCTAGAAAGTGGTCACTGAAAATTAGACACTGAAATGTGCTTATGATCCCAATGTGATTCAAAAATTATTTTAAAAGTCTACCTTTTTTCTTTAAATTTCCTTTGACTGTTTACCAAATCATCTGACTATATTTACCTACTCACCTCTGCTTCTGGCATCTCTATTCTATTTTATACCACTAAGCTTTGATGATTCCTTTTTTAAAATAAGTCTTGACAAAAGAGAATGCAAAGTCCATTTTTTTCTGAATTGTTTAGCCATAATCACAGTATATTTGACCATGTCTATAGATCTGTGACTTTTTTTTAACCACTGTTTTATAGTTTTCAGCACATTGATCTTTTATGTATTCTAGATTTATGTATCAATAGTTCATATTTTAGTTTTATTAGCTTACAAATTGAATCTGTTATCAGAAAAAATACTTAGTTTTTTTCAAAGATATTTTGATGCTCCAGAATATGGTTCACCATATGAATACAATGAGTGTACTATGTGCACTTGTTGGGTGCAATGTGCTCTAAAAGTCCATTTGAGGAAGTGTTCTTCAGACTATCTATATTCTTACTGACTTTGTGCTACTTGTTTTATTCATTGCTCTTGTATTTTGGAAGTTGCATATACATATACGTATGTTATTTTTTCTTCACAAATTGGTCACATTGTTATTAATGTATTTTTCACTCTAATAATCTTTCTTGTTCTAAAATCTACTTTGTCTTTATATAACTACTCCATGCTTTTTTGACTAGGATTTGCATTGTATCACTTTTTCTATCCTGTTACTTTGAACATTGTCTGTATCTTTATGTTTAAAGTTGCTTCTTGTTAAGAATCTAATTAAATTCTGCTTTTTATTCAGTGACATCTTTTAATTAGTGCATTTATACAATTCATATATTAAGTGATTGTCTATGTTGCAAATGGAATATTTTTTTATTGATTTCATTCTCTTCTAGTGTATTAGTGGCATCTAAAATAAAACAGATTTTTACATGCTAATTTTGTAATTTTGTAGACTGCCACTTTCCTATACTTATGGATTAAATGTAGTAGTTTTTATGGAGTTTTAAGGGTTTTCTGCATATATTATTATGTAATATGAAAATAGTAATAGTTTTACTTCCTCTTTTCTAACTTGAATTCTTTTTATTTCTTCTTGTCTAATTACTCTGGCTAGGACCTCCAATATGAAGTTAAATGGCCATAGCGAGGCTGAGCAGTCTATTCTAATTCCTGATCTTAAAGGAAATACTTTCAGTTTTTCACCATTGAGCATGATGCTGGCTGTGGGTTTATCATATATGCACTTTATTATATTCCTTCTATCGAAATTTTATTTAGAGGTATTTTATCGTAAATAGATGCTGAATCTTGTCAAAAATATTCTCTACACCTATTGTAGCTTATGATTTTTCTCCTGTTGCTGATGTGTACATGAAATAAATGTTTTCAGTTTGGAGAAAAGCATTACATTTCCTTCTTCAATGTCTGTGTGGGATTTTTTGTTAATCTTGCCAGGAATTGGGCACTCTGTGAGAACTAATACTAGTCAGACATGTTTCCTTCCCCTTTTGCAGTAATAGAAAGTTTCCCTTCTTGTCCCCCTGCAATGGTTCCATAGTGTTCTTAGTATATACATTTTAAAAGTTTGCTTCTCATAACATTAAACATTTTATTCCATAAGGGGAAAAGACCAGTCATGGCCAGCACCATCAAGGAGGATAGGATCTCTAAGTAAATTCCCAAGCTGTCTAGTGGGGTTCCTCTGAGAAATCTTGCAAAAGAAAAGACATACTACAATGTCTGTAGCTCTCAGATTCTTCAAATTATTTTGCTAATCCACATATAGCTTTCAGCTAAACAATAAAATGTCGTTTTATTTCCTTACTTATTCATATGTCATTTGATGCTGTGTGTCCTAAGTCAGCAAATGCTTGATTCTTGTTTTCTTCATACATTCCTGTTTCTCTGTGGATCTGAAGATAGTTGTTTACCCCAACACATCAGTTCTCTAATAGTTTCAAAGTCATTTTCATGAAATCTAGTCACCTCTTATTTTTGTAAACAGACAATTGTGATGTTAGTCCTGTCTCCTTCGATGACTACGCTAAGATTTAAATGCAATAAAAACTCGTTTAATAGTTTTTTGTCTTCTAGAAACATCATCATCTAAAATATTTTGTAGTTTCTTTTTTTTCTTTTTTTAGTGAATGATTTTCCCCCCTTCGGTTGTGGGACTAATTTGTGCTTCCTGGCATACCTAATGCTTTTGTTAGATACTAGACATTATGATACACTATGATGTTATTTTGCTGAATGTCTGAAAGTCGTTTTCTTTAAAAAGGTTTATATTTGTTTTATCCTGAAGTTAAATTCACACTGGTTTAATTATCTGAGGGCTTATTTTAAGCCAGTTTAGAGTAGTCACTATAATTCAGTAAAGTATATCACTGTCATTCAAATTCTGCAGTATGTCTTTGGAGAAAAATCACCGAAGTCACTATTATAGTCAGATCCCAGATGACTCCCCTACTAGCATGTGCTTTCAACAGTTTTCAGAATATATCTTCCATTTCCTTTACCTGTTGGCATTCTGCAGTTTTATGTACAGCCTGATACTAGCAAATGTTCACAGGATTCTTAATGTAGATTTTGTAGTTATAGTTCACATGGTTTTGAACTATACTGGTCCACTTATTTGCAGATACATTTTTTTCTATCTAAGACTCCTGCATTCATGGATTGAGAGTGTTGATCTGAAAATATATTTAAATTATTTAGATTTTCTACTGTGCAGAAGTTAGAGTACATAACCCAAGTTTTAAGCATCAACTATTCTTTTCATGATAAATCCTTTCAGTCATAGACTCTGTCATTTCAATTTTGTCAAACTCTAATCTCAATCTCCAAATAAAAGATATCCATATTTTTTTTTTTTTGCTCCAAAGGGATTCCAAAATTTCCTCAAGAAAAGTGTTGAAACGATTAGAAATATCATCTTATTCATTTCCCTTCTCCAAGAGCACACATTTCTGAACTGGTTTATTCCAATTGTTTGAAATAATGTTGCATAGTTTGTCTAGTTTTATAGTTGTTTATGATATGAGGATAGGTTGCTCCATCTTGGGTAGAAGCAGAAGTACAGAAGATTTTTGAGAAATACAAAACTTTCCATTATATTCCTCCCTACCTTATACTATATCTTTGGTATCTTTGATATAGGCGCTAGTAAAATATTACATTTAAATATAAAATTGAATATTTGGTTATTTTTATCTTTCAATCTTTTGCATTTTCTTTAAAAGAACAGAATTAATTCTAGGTGTTCTCATCTGAATAAGTATAGAAGTGTTTGCCCTAACCAGGTAAAATGATTGTTAAAGTTTATCATTTTAGGAATACTCTTGAAGAAAAATTAAGTCAATTCTCTGTATAAACAATATATTTGCATACTTTTATGAAATAAATTGTGTTATTTTTATGATGATTCAATTTTAATTTTTGACGAGTGACTTAAATACCCAAAACTATAATTTTATACAGTAGTTTTTTATACTTTATCATTTATTTAAAATATGTAAATACTGACACTTTTGAATGTTATCACTCAACCAGATTCAACCATACCTATTTGTAGATAAAGTGATTTTCAACATTTGAGGGGCTTGAATTAAAAGAAAGTAACAACAAACTCTAAAGCATTTCTTATAGCAATTAATTATACTTAATTGTAATTCAGCAGTATTTAAATGAAGCATAATGTTTATTTAAAGTCCACTCAGTCTTCTAAAAATGGACTGAATAATAAGCAGAAGAAGATATAAAGTCTAAGCTCTTGCAGAAAAAATACATTGTGTTCTGCTCAATTTTCTTGGCTAAGAAAATTATTAATAAGTCACAGGTGTGCTTTGCATGTGTTGAAAAGTGAATGGGGCTTTGATTATAACTTGACTTCTTAATGCTTGGTGTATCCTTTCATGTTCACCAATATTTAATATTCTATGTTTAGGCACATTATTTTTATGCCCGATTCTACAATCCTCTTGCCAGAACTGGCACGTGCTTAAATGTATTTTAGAGTTATCAGAAAGTTTCTAATGTTTGAAGAATGTTGAGAGAATGGACTAAGAAAGATCACCCCTAAAAAAACAGCAAATAAGCAACAGGAAATTTTTCTCTATATGGTTATAAACTTATAGACAACGTGTTGCATGGATCTGGATTTGTGAAAAAATATAAGATGCTTGATAGTATTAGTAGTAATATTGTTGATGCAACTTTCAGTTCAAAGAGATTCTATACAAATTAAATCATTAGCTAATTTTAATAAAACACTAGGAAATTAAACTCTCAGCCTAATGAGTCAAGTGCTGACTCAATTGCCACATTACTTATAAATATCTAGTACTACTACTGAGAAATCTGAATATTTTGACCAACTTAGTTGCAAACAGATGAAGAAAAATCTCATGATTGTGCAAACTAGAAAATGCTTGAATGTTTGGCCTCAAAAAACATATATCTCTGGCTTCATGAATAGAATGAAACCATTGAATGGTTTGTCTTGAGAATAAACAAATATTTAATCTTCTTACTTTTCTGTCATAGTTTCTGTTCAATTATCAGTACCTGTATGGTAAGGCTATTAATATTTCTTGAAAAAATGATGAATTTAATAACAAGATTTCCTATAATATATCATGGCAATCAAAACCAAATTTAACTTTAAACAAAGGTCATGAACAGTAGAAAAACAGATTGTGTATCTAAAAACCAAACCCAAATCCTGATGATTCCAACCAGTTTGATTGTATATAGGGCTTTCCTTTCTAGACTGTATACTACAGAAAACAATATTTGCTTCAGTGGATTATTTTGTCAGTAAAATTTATTGTGAACATGCTCTTTAAAATATCTAGCATATAATCCATCCAAAACAAGATATGTAGCAAATGTCTATAGTATTCATTTTAATAATTCATATTAATAAATATGAAATATTAATTATAATTTGTCAGACAATATTAAGAAAAAATTTTGATCTTTGACCTCAATGAACTCATAATTTACATTTATTTGCAAATGCAACTATATCCAACATGAAAAATTGCAACCCTTGGTCATCCTTATAAGACATGTTATATTTTCTTGATTTAGAGTCTGCCATTGTGATTTCTACAGAAAGAAAAATCACGTAACCCCATCTCTTTCAATTGCCTATGAATTCTGTCAAAATATTCATTCTCTCCACTTCCTCCTTAAATTTGGGTTTGGTCTTGCGAACTTTGTCCAATTGTGCTTAAGTAAAATTGACATTTTCTATTTTTCAGTGGAAGCATTAAATAAACTACTACATGGTTAGGCTCTGGTTCCCTTGCACCGCTCTTTCAACATGAAAACAAATTCCCTCAATAGAGATTATTATTTCCATCAGTGTTATAAAAATAGTGTGGAACTGACTTTTATCTTTAGAACCCAGTTTAGCACAGTTGAGTTCAACTGACCAGGTTAACAACAGTCCTCATGTGATGTGAGCAACAAATAAATGTTTTGTATGCCAAGTAGATTACAGGATTAGTTACTTTTGGGGAAAAGCATACACCTTATATTACATAAATAACAAACCTAAAAACTAACTTGGAGATATGACTACTAAGATACATACCTCCTCCTTATGCTCAAAAGACCAAAAAAAACTTTTTTTCTCATGTAACTGTCCTTTTATTTAACTAAAACTGTCCAAAATAAACATTTTAAGGTTATATAATCTCTTCATAGAATTAAATTTCTGATGTTATTTTGGAACATTTCATGTTGAACATTTATATTTGGATAAGATCTGAAAGTTTTAATAAACTTGGAAAAAAAATCCATAGATGTAATTAGTTAGATGAACTAATTTAATCTATATTATTGAAAAGTCATTTCTGGCTATACTGTCATTCACCACCTCAAATTTATACATCTTTTTTAATTTTCACTGTCATTCACTATTTCAGTTTTATATTCATCTACATAATTTGCTTAATATAAGAAGATGAGAAACTATTATTACCAACTAGTGGAAGCATAAAAACTTGTTTACATGACTGTAGAAAGACTGATGCTAAAAAAAAACCCAGTAGTTTAGAAAATCAAAAATCAGTATTATTTTTGTTTAATCTGGTGTTTAAGGAGTCCTGTTGTCCTTCACTTTATTGGTGAATTAACACAAGAAAAGTGAATGACATTCTCCTATACCTCACTACTTAGAGTCATTCTATGTAACTCTTTACCTAAATAGAACACAGATCCATCTAATTTTGGTTTATTGCACCTCTTTCTCCTTTGAATCTTCTGTCCCTAAACACAGCCTGTTGTACAAATAATCTCCACAGTTAACCAGGCATCACTGTGATTCTGACTGCTTGTATTAAGCTTTTCCATGTGATCATGTATCCTGTATATAGCATAATTCTCTTCAACAAGCACAGCTAATTAAGTTCTGTAATCAAGGACACTGCAGCCAAGAGCTAACTTAAAAATTAAATGCTGAAAACAGAACAACATAATTTACTCTACAATTAAACAATTAGAGATGAAGGAACTATGGCATATTTTATCTGTTTTTATGACATTTGAAAATCTTCACAATGAATTTTAACATTTTTCTTAATAGTGTTGGACCTTTTGATTTAACCCCATATGATCTTTTGTCTGATCTGGCTAACTTTAGATATTTTTTCAGTAGCTAGCTCTAATTCTCCATATACTTTAAGTTGAAACTGAAAGGAATCCATGGAAATATTGTTTTGCAGACATTGTTGTTTGCAAATGACAGGTTTCCTGCTGCTGTGAACTTGTACTCCTGTTACTATCACTGGAGCATGACACCTGGCTGTGTGTTCCTCTTGAAACCTCCCCTTTTTTTTGTTTTGTTTTGTTTTGTTTTGTTTTGCCTTTGTCATATTCTATTTTACTTTCTCCTCCTTCAGGCATCAAAGTATGACTACACATACACACATCTCTACAACATTTTCAGCTGCTTGTCAAAACCGGAAAAAGGAAGGGGCTCTCTTGTTCACTGTTTTATAAGAATTTATTTTAGCTAGTTTTTTAAAGTGACTATATATGAATGGAACTTTCTGACTGAATATGAACTGAAAACTATGAGGTAGGATTCTAGTTATGGATTTTAGTCTTTTTTTATTTGAGAGAATTTTGAATGGTATAGTGATAGCCAAATTTTAATGTTGGGTTAGTATCAGCCTATATCAAGGGTAAGTAAAAGTTTTTCTTTGTTGTTTGAAATTGCCGTTTGAAAGTGAAAACACAGTAGGTAATGTGGATATATACTTTATATGCCAGTAAAGAATAAACAATGACACCTGAAATATTCCTATTTGTATGCCAAAATTATTGCAAATAAAACCCATCCCAGGCACAACTGATTGTATCTGTTAAGCTTGTTAACATTATTTTGTATATCATACATGGTCCTATATTGTTTACAATAATACAATTGAAGTTGGATTATTTAATACTGCTTGAGGATTAGTTGGTTCCTTAAAGCACTAATGTGTAAAACTAATAAAGTTTGGTTCTAGAAAATGCAAATACTTTCAAATAAACTTAGTATTATAATTTAATTATCTAGGTAAAATTAGCCTTTAGTAAAAAATGTTAATCTACCATATGCCACACAATCTAAAGAAAATATCTAATTTTTATAGCTATAATTATTTATACATCAAAAGTATGTATCAGCCTTTATAACCAATTGCCTCTGTTTCTTATTGGTTCTAAATTTACTGAGGTCTTTATCTTCCTCTCTCCTAAATTCTACTAAAAGTACTTACTTTAAGTTTTCTTAAGCTTGTTGTTTTTCTACTAAAAACTGTTCTATATCTAGATGGTATCATTTTATTCGTTAAAAATATTTTATTTAGATTTTTCTATTGATTTTTAGTTTGTCCTGTTATTTCTTGTTATCATGGCAGAACTAACCACTTCTCAGTTCTTTATATGCATAAGCTGAGGAAATTACTCTTATCATGTGTTCTCTATGGTTATTTATATCACATATTAGGGCATTGCTATACATTTAATCTATTTCTGGGTCTTAACTCTGACAAAAATTTTCAATTCACCTTTTTATATTAAAGCAAAGTTCATGACCAAAATTAAGACTAAATGTATGCATCAAAAATGAGATAAGGTCATGAAAATTAGAAAGTGAATACAACTCAAGTATGGTTTTTCTTTTTTTTTGAGCAAACTAAAAATAACAAAAATAGATATGTGCTCCCATTTTACATAGCCTTACTTAAACTTGGTTTGGGCAGGAAATGTTTTTGACCAGGAAAAACTACAATCATAGATGTACTTAGGTTTAATATGAGTCAACAAATATAACAAAAATGTAAAAACTATAGTGCATCGGACTGTTGTATGTAAGTTTTTAAGGTTAACCTTAATGTTTTCAAAATTTTGTTCTATTTTCTTAAAACTGAACAGCAAATTGTCTTATATGGAAATTACACAAAGCAGGACAATCCAACTGTGAGAATTTTCATCTTGTAATATTTATGTTAAAACTACTGTATTTTATAAATTAAAAGACAGTGTAGATGACTTTCTTTGTTGTACACGCTCATGTTTTCTATTTCTAACTCTCCTTCAGACCAGCACTATGATTTCTCCTTTCTGCTTCTCGTTAAATAATACAAAAATTTAATATAAACTCATGATTTCATAAAAATAAAGAACTTGTCCTCTAGATTTACTGTAGAGTTCCCATACCACAGGCTACAATAATCCTACACACTGATCTGAGTAGCTTGACTTACAGAAATCTCATTATCAATTTTAATCTCATTATGAATATTAAGATCTTTAACATTTTAAATAAGATTTTATTTATGTCTACACTAGTTCATTTTGTGAATGGTTAGTCAATAACTTTTGGAAATGATAGCTGAAAATCATTTTGGTATACTTGACTGTCTTTGGCAAACTTCACTGGTTTTAAACTCAGGCTGAAATGTAATACTGATGGGTTCAAAACATTTTTCAAATATTCAGGGGATTTTCTCTATTGATCACTTTATCCTTAGAACTTGCTATGGACTCATTTTTCTTTTTTTTTTGTCCCCACATAAAAGCTTAAATTTACAATGTGTTAGTAGTTGGATATGCTGCCTTGGGAGGTGATTAGATCATGATGGGTGGCGCCTTCATGAATGGGATTAGTACCCTTATACCAAAAAAAAAAAAAAAAACAGACAAAGAAAATGTCTTTCTGCCATATAGGTATACAAGGAGAAAACTGTGGTCTGTGAATCAGGAAGAGACATTTCACCATACACCAAGTTCGCGGACACCTTGATCTTAGACTTCATAGTCTAGAAAACACTGAGAAATTAAATACATGTTTAAGTCACCCAGGTTATGGTATTCTGTTATTTCAGTCTAAACTAAGAATAATTATACAATAGTGACTATATGGCTACCAACATATTTTTCATTCCCACCAGCATTAAACATTTAAACAATAGAATAGCAAAAATGCACCAAAAAGTATGAAATGATTATATATTTTTAAAGTTTTCATCTCTATTTAGCTTACTGAGGCAGATTTTGTCTTAAAATATAATACATAATCATTACAAATATATTCACATTGAAAGTAGAAATTTTCTGATGCAATGATTTGAATGAAATTTACATATAAAATGCAAATAGAATATTTAATTTTCTACTTGTCCTACATAAAGCAATCAGGATAGCTTGAAATAGAAGAGTCCAATCCGTGTTCTTTTAAAATGGATGTTGATTCATAATGTTCATTGACCGTGAGTTCAAACAGAATAACTACAGTCCATCAAATGGGTTCACAATGGGCTTGATTTTGTTTTCTCTTGCTACCTGTCAATACTAAAATGATAATGTTTTCCAGGGTAGAAATCTATTCAGTTTATTAATTTTCCCTATTGTGTGCCTTCTTTTACAATGCCATTTCCCTCTTTTCTATTGTAATATAACACACACATTGTCAGCATTTGACAAAACTTAGAGGATTAGTTATTTTGGATACTATTAATTATTACATATAGTTAGTTTCACATTGTAGATCCATTTAGCCAAGATAAAAATGCAAGGGGGGTATTATTAGCTATTGTGTTCCAGGGGCAATTTTTCTATTTTAATCTCAGGTTGGGTGATAATATACTACCCAAAGAACTGTCAGAAATTGAAAAGGCATGTTATTTATTTGCTCTGGATAATAAGACTATGGATATAAACTAGGACTGCCTTGGAAAAACTAAAGTATTCAGCTTTTATTCTATTATTATATTTATTTATTCTATTCTATTAACTACCTTCCTCTAGAAAAGTAAATTTTCCTAAAAAGAGCCAAATCATAAATGGCTTATAGTTGGTGGATCATAAAATCTTGTTACAACTTTCTACTCTGGAATTCCAATGTAGAAGTAACATTATGAAAACTGACAATTCTGTGTTGCAATAAAACATTATATAATAGATGGTAGATATTGTCCATGGACTATGGTTTACCAATTCATGCTCTAGACCTGTATACTTTCCTGTCTACTCTATTTTATTTATATTTCTTATTTTATCATGTTTTTATTTATTCAGCTATATATTAAAACGGCTCAAAATTTTCCTTTTCTCCAAAATGTTTCCCTTATATTTAAACTTGCAATTTTGCTGTATCATCAATCTCTCTTTTTTTTTATGATAATTATTTCAATAAAAAGAAAAAAGTCTAAGACCAAAACATAATCCATCCTTATTCAGAGCTGCTCCTTCCAAAATGGAAACAATATTCTTCCAGTGGCTCAGGCTAAAAACACAAGTTGTATTTTTCCCTCCTATTCCACATCCAGTCAGATAGACTTTACCTTTATGTAAACAGCTAAATACCTTTACCTTTATGTGATACCAAAAATCTGAACTTTTCTCCTCTACTCCATGCTACCACTGTGTTTTGAATCATTATATCCTCTGATGTAGCACAATAATTTTTCAATTTTGACATATATAGTAAGTTTAAAGTTGACTTTTCCAGTTTGAAGAACCTTTCAAAAATCAAGGAGGAGTTGAATTTCGGTTTGTGGTAACAGCTGTTGCATAACCTGAATAGTTAATCATTTAAATGGTATTTTTCTTTTTAATTTTCCATGAAATTTCAAAATTTTTCACATGGGACAATTCTTGTTCTTGTAAAGGTTTTAAAGACATAAATGTGTGTGTATCTCTTATAGAAATGAGGAAAAATAAAAATGGAGATGATAGCAGATTGAAAACCAATCTGTGAAAAAGGGTAGTTACCAAGAGAAGACACTGTTGATGCAGATTTGAAGTGGATTTATTGTTAAGTATGATATCATTTATTTAAATATGGCAAAATTTTTTTAAAAATTATTATCAGTGAAATTCATAATACACAGAATTCTGTGATATGTTTACTTGAATAATGTTATTATAAAATCACAGCTTTTATCATTTTATTTGAACTTAGGTTACACACATACACAAACCATTTGGTGCTATGTATTTATACAAGAGTTAAAATAAAAATTAATCAAATTATAAATGTGATATTTATAGTTTTAAATCCCATGCTATTTTGCTTTCTTAATAAATTCTTACTTTTGTATTTTATAGATTTTCAAGATTCAGACTAGGTTTTTCTGCTAAGATTTAATTTTTTTCCTTCATCACATAATTTATCAACAACCAAATCATGTGAGCTCGTTTCCTAAGGAATGTCAATATATGACACTTAACTAAAATTTTGTTAGACTCATTATTTGTTCTGTGTATAGTTGATGTAAGCTGAAGTGTGAACCAAGTTTAGTTCTTGAAAGCAAGAACCAATGAGAAGAGAGAAAATGAGCATTTAAAAACTTAAGCAGTATAATTGTGTTTAATTAATAGGAAGAATTATTTATAAAAATCAATAATTCTATACTCATTTTATCATTTCTGTAAACCAATAAATGATCTTCTTCTCAAAATTGGCAAGGATCTGTAATGTTATTTAGAAATGCAATATAATATCCTAAAGTTTTTATGTAAAATGCTATTTATTTTAAAAAATAAGAGTAAAAGAAATAATCTTATAAGAATTATTCCATTAGGATAGAGATGAATGAATGGTGATAGATATTTTTCTCAGAGATGGAAGTTAAAGCAACTGAGTAAAATAATAAAAACCATGTAAGATAAGCAATAACACAAAGAAACAGCACCCAGATCTAATCCGAAGATTAAAAAAAAAAGATATTCAACTCAAAATGAGGATGGTCAAAAATGGCATATACAATAAGTATAATTTTTATACAAATTAACTGTCTAGACATTCATTCAGGCTTTGTGTTTAAACCATATCTCCAGTGATTATGCTTGTGATGGATAAGTCACCCTGAGCTATTTTAGATTGAATGTTTATTATTATTATTATTCTTTAAAAGCCACAGTCTTCAAATTGTGTGCATTATCACCATTTCCATTACAGTTCTGTTCTGTTTTCATTCCTTGGTTATTAATTTATTTATTGCCACCACAGTAACTTAGGTTATCATCAGATAATATATTTTCTAAGCCTTTCAAGTTTTATTTGACAGATTATGGTGGGGTTTTATTATTGTAAATGAAATACCAAGATAGAGCGTTTTCAAAAAAAACAGCTTCTTTATATTGACAAGCTTTTTGGCAGAACAATTCTAGTTACCACTCCATATGACTTTGAAGTAGACAAGCAGGGAGAAGGAGACAAATAAATAACAGGGATGCTTGGGAAAGGCTCCAATTATTTTACATTTTAATTGGTATAATACAAGCTTTTATCTAAAGCTTCCACATCTTGCAAAAATTTCACTTTAAATTCTGAACTGTACATATTCTGATCTGGTCTTGTAAGCTGGGAATAAAAACAAATTCTTATAACATGAAAGACATGATACATTTTTTTAGTAATGTGGTACATTCTTTTGTAACTATTCGGCTTTCTGGGAAACTTCCTTCTAAACAGTGAAGTAATCTGGTATCCAAACCCCAACCTAAAAACATATGGGTGTTCTGACTCTAAAAGAAGGAAGCCCAGTCAGCCAATGCTATCTATATGGTATATAGCGCCTTTGTTACCACACAGGAATATGAAATCACAGATCAGTGTTCTTAGCAATCCCATGGCCTTGGCACAAGATATTTGAGTATGAATCCTATTGTTAGTAGAAAGATATGGGTTTTTTTGGCACTTTAAAGCTTCTTTGAATCTCAATTTCTTCACACAACAAATATAGATAAGAGTACTTTATAATTGAGGATAACCTATTGGGTTCATTGTAGGAGTAAATTATACTTTATTTCCTGTCACTCAATTTTAGTGCCCCACGAGTTCATGCTTATGTCACAGATCTAAATGTTATAGATTTTGGTAGCAAAAATTTCTGTGGGAATAAGATTATATTGTATGAGGCCCAACTTTTAGTTCTGTTATATGATACTGAAAACTTAATGTATTAGGGAAGGAACAGCCATTGTTCCCTCATCTATTAAACATAGATAATATGTTTATCAGAATATTTTTTGGCACGAAACATGATTTACAATTTATAAGTGCTCCCATATCTATTTTATATTCTTCTCATCTTAAAAAAAATAATATTCTACCCTCATTTTAGAGAAGAAAAGACACAGAAGACTGAAATAGGTTAAATGACTTACATTGAGCTATGTGGCTATTAAGGATAGACTTAAGGACTGGAAGTCATATCCTCTATTAATTCAGAGATCTTTCCATCAAAAACACTTTCTTACTCAGCATACTGCTTTATAAAATAGACATTTCATCTCTATAGATGTGAGCAACTTTTATATCTTCTGCTGGAAAATCTTAATCTTTGTCATGTTTACCATAATTTATTTTATATCCTAGAAGTGAATATCATGAAATTATCACCAATACTTTTTAGATATAGTGTTTATAATCATGAACGAAGATGAAAAATGTAAAGGGCCAACATTAATTCCTTGAGTTAAGACTTCTTAGATACATAAAAATGATAACATTTATGATTAATTGTGGATCATTTCCTCCATTTTATTATGAAGTAATGACAATTTAAAATGTTCCAGAGTTTAAAAAATCATAAATATTATTCTTTTAAGATATGGGCATTATATTGAGAAATAATCAATAGTTATATGATAGATAAATTTGCTGAATATGACATATAATTTGTAAAATTCAGGAGACTAGTATTATTGAGGGAGTCTTTGTTGATTAGCACATACTAATTAGTTAAATTCACATACTTAAAAATTAAGATTGAAATTCTAGGAAAGAAAAATATTTATAAGCCAATTAGGCACCGATCACCTGATTTCAGAATTACCCAAACAATGGTTAAGAATTTGACCTTGGTTTTTATTATAAATACACTTAGAAATAACTTTTAATTCTTTAGGTCAAAAAGCAAGCAGTATTCCTTTAGTGCAACCACACAGAAAATATAAAAACTTAGCCCAAGTTTTGATTTCTCTCTGTAGGATTTGTCCAACCATAAGTGAAAATGCTTATTTTCCAGGGTGTATCTACTATGTATAAACATAATCAATATACCCAATATTTACAATAAGGACATTCAGAATGCAAAGGACATCTTACTTGACTGGTTGATCTTAAGAATATTCACCTTTAGTCCTCCAAAGACTTACCCTTAAAAAAAGCATACACACTATAGTGGTTGTATCTTTAAATTATATTTGCACACAACATAAATAAATGACCTGATCCCATTTGGAGTGGATTCCCCTCAGAAATCTCAGAGCTTGTAAAAATAAAACATAATATTGACAAAGTCACCTTTGTTTTTTCCACAATTTTTTTCCCAAGCAGATTGTTCTGCTTAGTCAAAGAAAAAGCAAACATAAGGCATTGAGAGCTACATGAAGAGTGTGCACCGCAGAATGCCTGATGCCTTTCCTCCAGCCTGCCTGCTGCCACTGTTTGCTGAAGTAGAGGTCAGTGTGTACTCCTTGAAGAAAGAATGTATTCATGGAGAATGAGACGTTCATCACAAAGACTGATCACAAGAACTGCTATCCTAATTCACACTCTCAGGCCTTTTTCAGTAGTGTCAGCCACCCCTGGAGACTCCCAAAAGACTGAAGTCAAAGTCCCCTCCAGAGCTGTTTTATTTCTTCCACTTTGGCTGATTTAACAAAATGTCAAATTCAACAAGCCTGCTGGGGTGAGAAATAATTTATTCTTCAACAAATTTGTGCTTCATTGCCATTTCCTCCTTGTTATTGTTTTACCATTAGGTTTTTATTAATGAGGCTTGGAGTGACTCCAGGCTTATTATGCAACATTGGAAAAGAAAAACTTGTTTTCTGGGGTTTTTGGTGTCCTGACATTGAGACATCAAGCCCTTACGAGAGCCATACTAAAATGACTTAACTGCTATAAAAATGAGGCCAAGTAACTATACTTACTCTGCCTTCAGATTCCAACTAATATTTTTGTTGGCTTGAACCAAAATATTGAAACCCAGTGTGATGATCAGCAGGACATAGAAAGCAAAAGGTCTCTTCAACACTCTGGAATGTTTCAGTTTTGGCCACTGTTTGCTTGGGAATAAGAGGGAAGCAAATGGTCTGTTGGGTTTTCTTACTGAGCGCCACAGTGCAAGCACTAAACTGTCTTCTCTCCAGGCGGTTTTAACAAAACTGGCTCCATGTTTATTATAATGTTCTGGGAAAACAGCTTCCCTGAGACAAACATTTTGCTCATGATATATGGACCTGCAAGAATATTTATGTCACGTGTGAATTGTCAATGATGATCTATCAATAGTTGTCTCCACTCTTTACTCAAAACACATAGGAAAAGTCTTCAATTTTACCTAATTTTTCACCCTAATAGCTCATTATACCAGCCACCTCAAGTGATAATGTGAAGTTAAACTAAAAGCAATGGCTAACTTATTGTGCATTTCTTATATTTTGTTAAAAAATTAACTGAAAGCAGCAGAGTTCCTTCAATGTTCCACTGTCTTATAAAGACATATCCTTAGTATTTAAAGATGAAGGCACAATAAATGTATAAAGATAAATCACAGGTGTCAACAGTGTTTTAACTATCATCCCACTGGGAACTGAGACAAGTAACCTGGTATTTTAGGAGGCATTCCAGGAGGCAAGAAACTTGACTTAGCTTTCTTCTTCATTATTAAGTCTTCAGTAATTCAGCTAAGTACTCGACTTTTCAGTCTTCAGTTTCCGTAACTATAGCACTTTTTAAATGACCAAATGAACATAAACTTTCCTCTTAAACATAATGCTTTGTCATACTAATTATTTTGCAACAACATTTGAAGGAAATGTTTTGACTCTTATCTATTGTCTATTGATTGCCGATATTGTCTATTATTGCCTAAACTAGGCTATGTTCGAAAAATGGCACATACTAGCAATTCATTAGTAGACTATAGCCAGCTTTAGGATTACTCCATACTTTACTGTTTACAGGTATTGCTTAAACAAATAACTATGAATAGTATAGAGATTTTAAACAGAAGATTATGTGCTTTTTTTTATGTGTTTCTTCTCCATAAAATACTTATTTCACCACCATAGTTACTATCAATAGTCTGATGAAAGTCAAATCAAAATTGAAACTATAGGATTAACTGTAAGAATGGATAAAGAAATAAACAGTTAAATTATCGTGGCTTCTGTTCATTTTTCTTTACAATAAATAGACTTATTTCTCTGTGTTTTAGTCAGAAAAGTTACAAATATACCTGGAATTTAATTAAAAAGAGCCTTACCCATGCCATTTTTGTCCATAATTATATATATTTACTCATAATATTATCACTTACTATCTATAACTATTTTTCATGGAATAATCTAGCCCTTAGATATCACTATGCTGTTATCACCATCACAATTCATAAGCACTAGATTTCAGATTCAATTTTACAATTTTTTCTTATATTCTTTACTGAGTACAAGTAGTCAGTGGAGAATCAGCAATAATTGTGAACATGTACATCTAAGAGTAGAGGCAGGACTTAAACAGCTGAAGAGGTAACCAAAACAAAACAAAATTAAGGTATTAAATTTGCAAGTTGAATTGTTCAAGCTTTGTGGCAATCTAATACTTTATGAATATGATTTTAACCTTTGAGATAATGGCCAGGCTCACAAATTCTGCCTCCACAAAGGAGAAACAGGAAACCTGGACACTATATAACTAAGACAAAGCATTTAAACATATGATTTGGAAGAGAATAAGTGAGAAGGCATGTTCTGTGTTTGCAATCTATCAGATGATGAGAACAGCAGAGATACCTGACGTGATTTCATAAACGGCCCTAAACTCCATTCTCTATAGCACAGAGGAAGAGGTGCTGGTGTTAAGGGACGTTTAAATAAATAAAATTTGCGCTGCAACACGAGCGTGTAGCTGCTGGGGCTGCACGTGAATTGTGCTTCTGTCCAATTGCCACTTCTGCAGTGGTTTTGGATGTTTGTAGACACTGCACAGACCAATTTCCTCCATTTTCATAACTGATATGATACCTCTAAGATATCGTTTTAATAAATGTTTCTGCTTAATCAGTCAAAATTATCTATTAATATGTCTTAATAATACACATGAATATGATCTATGATTAATCTTCCCCAACTTAGTAATACACATGAGTATAATCTATGATTAATCTCCACAAAAGTTCCTATGGAATCAGAGTCTCAAGGTTCAAATCCCAGATATGATTATCAATAGTGTATCCTGGACAGCTGCAGGTATATAATGTCATATATCACATCAAGCTACCACTTTTGGGATACTATTGAATAACTTCTGCATGAAAAACAAAAACATCACTCTAATACATATGTCTACATCAAAAAGAGCTATCAAAACTGAAAAAAAAAATCTCCCATTCAGCAGGAAGTCTTTTTGTTTTGATGAGTCTCTTTCACTGTGCAGAAGCTTTTTCATTTTATGTAATTCCGCTTAGTTACTGTGTTTTCCTACTTTCCTAGTATAAATGTGGATGAAAGGGAATTCTTAGACACTTTCGGCAGAAGTGTAAGATGGTACACTATTATGAAATCAATTTGGAGATTCCTCAAGAATATAAGAATGGAAATCTCATATGATCTAAATATTCTTCTACTGGGCATTTACTCTAAAAATACAATACTTATTAGCAGAGATTCATGCATTTCCCATATTAATTTCAGTGTTATATATAATAGCCAAGACCTAGAAGCAACCTAAATCCCCAAACAGGTGAGTGAATAAAGAAGCTGTATGTATGTACAGAACAGAATACCATGCAGTTATCACAGAAGGTGAAATCCTGCCATTTACAGCAATGTGGATGGACCTGTAAAGAGTTATGCTTAGACAGACAAGCCAGAGAGAAAAAGACATACATCATATGATCTCACTCCTATGTCAAGTATAGAAAAAGCTAACAAATGAATGAATGAATTAAACAAAAATGGATTGAAAGAAAAATGAATGGAATCAAACAAAAATAAACTTTCAGTCAAAAAAGGAAAAAAAAGAGAATATCAGAGTTGTGGAGGTTAAGGGGGGAGGGGGATAACTGGGGTGGAGCAGATTAATTTTAAGATGAAGAAAAAATGAAATGATGGTGAATTTGCTGTATTGTATGCAGATTTTGATCTGCTATGGATATACTTAAATCCATTTAATGTTATAAAGTGATATCCCTTCAATAAAATCAAGTATTAAGACCTGAAAATATCAATATGTTTTTCATATTTACACATACCCTCAAGCCTTTACAAATCACACTGTATGAAACACGTTTGCCAATTAATATATGAGAAGCAAATGCAAACTTATAAAGTGATTCATCCATTTCCAGGCAATAAAATTAGCATTTACAATCACATTATTTTTTTTATCAAATCGACTTCAAAAATTATAAGACATCAATGACAATTCCTTTAACTCAGAAGATGTTTTGTTTGAAGGGAGTATGACAATACAAACATAGTGTTATTTCAACAATCCAAATGTGAAGCATAAAAGGCTCAGACTGATAGTATTTTTCCTCCCATTTCTTCTTATTCTAGCTTCTTTGTCAGATATGACAGCAAAAAGGGAAATCAACTCTAGAATACATGCATGGATTTTTACAGTAATAATGTCAGGACTCAAAACTGATAGCAAACTAGAAGACCAGCCTTTGATGATAGGTAAAAAAAATGCTAGTCAAGAAACAATATTAAATATGGTATAGAGTCTCATTAGGACTAAGCCACTACTGTTGTAGAAAGCTTCCACCAGTTCTGGGTGCTATATTCAATGAAGATCCTCTTGTTTGCTGTAAATAAATACTAATCAGTCTTCCTTGTGCCTCTTACTTCAGAATCAATAGTTTTTGTGGAACTAACTGAGTCAAAGTCAAATATCCAAACCATTGGTCATCAAAGTCAGAAAAATGAAAGTTGTCCTATTTTTAATACCAGGGTAAGAAGGAAGAAACTACATCTCACAACAATACACACATCGGAGAGTCTCACATAAGAAGAATGAGAGTTGAAGAACAATCAAAATAAACTTAAGTGCTTATAGTATTCTTTGATATTGTCTTATGCTTGCTTAAGATTTCAGTTACTACTTAATGATTATGGACTCTATTTTCATCTAAATATCCATGTCTAGGTTTCATACATTTGCATTCAAATGAATGTGTATCAGTATGTACACAGATGCAATTTATATATACATACATCATAAAGTAGATATGATGCATGCATATAATTTCTTAGCAATGACCTTATTCATTCCCCTTCAATAAAACAAAAATGAAAAAAAGAAAATATTCTTCATCTTATTTCTCAGTCAAAAGGTTACCTATGGAGTTGTCCTAATAATTATCTCTTATCTTCCCACTAGATACAATGAGCCATTTACCAAAATTGGTCATTTCTATTTCTTAATAGCTCAGTAAATTGCCATTTAGTAAATTGCCATTGCCAGTTCATTTAGGCTGTCATCATTGCCAATTTTATTATGTAAAACTTCTGTCTTTTCTGCCTACAGTATCACTCCTCTCCCATCCAGTCAAAATGATCTTTCTAAGCTTAAATCACACTATGTCAAATACCTTTCTAAAGCAATTAAAACATGTTTTGTGATTTCTAGTATGGTTAATAAACTAACTACTTATAATGGTTTCAGTAGTTGAGTTTGGAACAGACTTTTTCTTTTGTCTCACTTTCCACTATTTCATTAAAGTCCTGTATATCAAATTTATCAAATAAATATTGTATCTTTATTTTTGATGCATATTATTTCAATGATAGATTAGAAAAAATAAATGAATAACTGAATTAGATGTACTCATTCATTTTAAGACACATGCACTTTTCAAAAAAAAAAAAAATGTAAGAAAAATTTTGGCTAGTGGATGAAAAGTGCCAGTCTCCAGATTTCCATGAACACTTGTATTTTCTGCAACATGAGCTACTCCATCATCCTACACCATCCACCTCTAAGGTCACTTTTGCTCCACCTTACACCAAATGACTTTAAATTATTTTTTGAAACTGTACTTAAAAGTTATATTTTCACTTTGTTGATACATCATCTGGCATCCACCTTAATACCTTAGGATATTCTTGGTCACATTGTAATATTCTCATTTAGTACCTGTTATTGACCATACCTAGCCAGTTACACTGCATGGTAAGCTGAATAATAACCATGGGATGTTTATGTCCTGAATCGCAGAGCATGTGATTTGTTGCTTAGATGGTAAAAGTTGAAATTGAAGATGTAATTAAAGTAAGGATCTTGAGATTAAGAGTACCTGGATTACCAATATAGTCCTAAAATAATTTCAAGGGTACGTATGAGAAGACAAGAGAACTGACCATAATAAGCATTAGGAATGTGACTGGAGAAGAAAAACATTGGTTAAATGTGAGAAAGGGGCCACAAATCAAGACATGCAAAGGAACAACTGGATGCTCTAAAGACTGATAAACAGATTCTTCTCTCAGAGCTTCCAGAAATAAATAATTCCAGCAAAATCCTCAACTGCAGCCAAATGACACTGATTTTAGACTTCTGATCTTTAAAACTATAAAAAAAATAATTCATTTGTGGTTTTAAGTCATTAAGTTTTCAGTAATTTGTAGTAGCATAGAAATTAAACATACATAGTCTTTTGAAATCTCTCTCACCATTAGATGCCTTATGAAAAAAAATCACGTGTTTATCTCTATATCCACACATGTAATAGGACAGGCAGCATGTTACAGGTAATGATATGTGAGTGTTTAAATGAAGGAATAAATGAGTGAGTTAATAAATAAATGACCTGGCACATCCCAGTGAAGCAACAGTTAGGTCAGTTGCCTCCAAAGAAGAAAGCCACATACCCCTGGGTTCAAGTCCTGTTCCAGGGGGAAGCAACCAGTTTGAACAACTAACAAAAAACAAAATAAATATGCTTCTTCTTCCTTTCTCTTTCTGCCTGCTTGCTTATTCACTCATTCCTGCCAGCTTCCCTTTATAAATAAATAAATTAATGAATAAAGTTCCACAAAATAAATGTTCTGGTTTATAGAAGACTTTGGTCTTTAAAATTAATTCTGATAAGAACCAATGATTCTATAGCAATTTTACATATTTGATGTATAGCAAAATAATTCTGATTCACATTTCCTAAAATTGCTAGTGTTTGAAATAAGATATGATTAAGATTATAAACATAGTCTCTGAAATTTCCATACTGGATCTCTGTCATAGATTGTGCTTTCCAAAAGCATAAAAATACTTTGGAAAGCTTGAGATGGATTAACATTCCCCACAGATGAATAGAAAGATCAGAAATAAGTAAACACAATAAAAACAAACTCTGAGATACAAAGAACAGACTGGTGGTCACCAGAGAAGATGGGTGGTGGTGGGTGAAATGAATAAAGGAGGTCAATTTTAAGGTGAAGGACAGAAACTAAACAATTGGTGGTTATTTTAATGTAGACTATATGGATGTCAAATTATAATGCTGCATACCTGAAACTTGCATAATATTACATGTCAATACTAACTTAATTAAAATGTATTAATAAAAATTAAGAAAGAAAGAAAGGGTAGAAGGAAGGAATTTCAGGAAGAGAAATAAGTCTTACTGAGATGCAGTCCTTATAAAGTCCAGGATATTATAAAGTATTTAACAATCTGATGAATTTGGCACATACATATTCAGGCTAGATCATAATGTACTGGATATAAAGAATATTAGCAGCTAAGTAACTGATTAACAGATTGTTTAATCAACTCAATATATTTACATCTATCCCTATACAGTATAGCTGTGTGTGTGTGTATATGTGTGTGTCACAAAATTTGGGTCACCTCTTAAGCTCAAGAGTCCAGGAAATTACTTAAATTAACCAATCCACAAGGAGTCCTAGATATCTAGTTAAATCCTCCACACATTTTGTAAAAAAGTTTTCCTTGGAGGTACAATTTGTTGTTACCTTGTCTAGACTTGCAGCAGCGGGTGTGGCCCTGTTGTCAACCTTCTTTTATTTAAAGCTATGGTAATAGAGCTATGCCTTTCATTCATGTGGTTTAGTTATTCTTCCATTAAAATATATTGGCAATCTTATAAAACAATTGGTGTGAGCTCGCTGCAAGGTCCTGGTTACTGAGTGATAATGATACTTAAAGAGATACTTAGTTCTTTGTTTACTAATTGGTTCCAAGACTCTACCCACACAGTGGCTTCAGGTGGAACTGTCCCCTGTTGGTGATCCTGCACTTACACTTATCTACTGCTATGACTGCCTATGGGTGTCATGTCTTTATTACCCAAATACCTTCCTTATCAGAATATGCAAAATCAACAACAAAAATAAGAACAACAATCTAAGAAAAACTGATAAACTGCAGAGGCTAGATCTTCAACTAGGTGGCTAGATGGAACCCACTTAAGGCCAAAAGAAGTGATAGGTCACTGGAGTCTCACTTTCTGGTGATGGGCATTCCAGTCTTTCCTGTCACAGCTTGTGTTTTGACATGGTCTAATCCAGGGGCCCACGTCTTCCATAGAGTTGGAGTTTCTGTTATTATTTGGATCAGAACCACACTTTCTCCATGTGTTTTAAGTGATCCCTATAGAAGAAGGTACTGTTGGAATCCTTAACGACAGAGAAATAAAGTCTGTTTCATTGTTGTAGAGATAGCTCAGGTGGAGGTAATGATCTGCATATCCTGTATGCTGCTGTATAATGCTACTGATAAGTAAACTTAAAATTCCCAGAACTCCAATGAGTGCTGTAAATCATACTCCAGGAGACTAGTTGTCCATGTTAAACATAAAGAGGACCTTTGGGTAAGGGGGAAAAAATACCGTGTCCTTGCATCCTTCTTCTCTCAACATCTGCCAAAGTTACCTAATTCCTTAAAATACACAAAACTCCAAAACAGTGTGAGTGAATCTTAGTAAATGCCCCCACATGTCAACATACAAAAGGACTGATGCTTTGGACAAGGAGGCTAATCACACTATTCCAAGGAGAGACCGCTGTGGTTCTCTAAATGCAGACACGACTCCTTCAGTGGAGGACCAGGAGGCATAAGAACTATCAATGTGGCAAGCTACGCACATCTCTGCCTTTTATTCTATAACCACCTAGAAGCCCTGTGGTCATCAGACAGACATAGAAACTATGGGTAGTTAAAAACTCAAAACAAAAACACAAGAAAAAAAGAAGAACAACTGGATATTGATAATAAAACCAGAATACAGGGAAGGAATATATATTTATATATATATACATACACATGTATACATATGTATATATATGTATATAATTATTGTTATGATCCATAGTTTGTTTACCCCAATGGAAATGCCATTTATTTAGAGAATATATAACAGAAAAGATTTTTCAAATCTAAAATTGGGGCTTATGGTTATCTAGCAATCTAGTATATCTGGGAATAGTCCACATACCTCCCAAGGTCCCTGGTTCAAAGCCCGGGCCGGGGGGAGAACCAATGTGAACAACTAAGTAAAAATAAATAAAGCATTTCCTCCTCCTCTCTCTTCCTGCCCATCTACCTACTCACCGATTCCTGTTGCAACTTTCCTTTAAAAAAAAATCGGAGCTTACTGGCTTTTTTGTTTCTACAATGTAAGTACAGCAATAGCTCTTTTACTAAAATACATCAATGGTCAAGCTTTTATGGACTCAAGTTAAGGTTTTACCTACTCATCTCACTTTAGAATTTATTTCACTTAGCTTAGTCATAGAATCTTTCATAACCTTAGAAATGCAAGTAGCTATAAAAGGAGGTTTCTATTTCAGGTCTTCTGTTCAGTTTCTGACTGGGTTTTGTTATCATTGTTGTTGACGTAGAAGAGATCTTTATATACTTTGGAAATTAAGCCCTTGTCAGATGTATGATAGCACCTCATACCTGTAAGAATGACCTATGGCAAAAAAACTGGAGGGCAAGTGTTGGTGATGGTATCAAGAAAGGGACTCTCTTACACTATGGGTGGGAACGTAAATTACTATAACTTTGACAGAAAACAGTAATAAATACTCCTCAAGAATTAAAACTAGAAATACCATTTGATAACGAAATTCTACTTTTAGTTATATAACTGAAGTATATAAAAACATTAATCCAAAAAACATATGCCACTTTATTTTCACAGCAGCAAAATTCAAAATAGTTAAGACAAGAAATCAAAATAATGTCTGTCTATGCATGACTAGCTAAAGAAGATGTGGTATATATGAATATTACTCAGTTAAAAATAAAATCTTGCCTTTTGCAGTAACTTAGATGGAATGTAAGGTGATTATTTTAAGTGAAATTTGTTGGAAAGAAAAATAAAAGTACAAGAACTCTTCTCTCATGTGTGGATATAGAAACAAGACAAATAAACTAACAAAACACAACACTGTATCAGACTCTGAAATGAAACCTATGGTTACCAGAAAGGAAGGGGAAAGTGGCGGTTAGGAATGATGGAGGGGAGAGGGAACTCAAAGTAGCTAAGACAGTGATGATTGTGGTTAATGGCAGCAAAACTTAGGTGGTGAGTGCAATGTATTATAAACATTGAATGAGATGTAATTATATTCTTGAAAAATGATATATATTTGTAATCAATGCTATATTAATCAAAAATGAAAAAGAATAAACATAAGCCTGCATAACTTTATCTACTGTCTTGCTTAAATTTCAGTATTATACATCTTACCCTAAAATATCCCCTACACACTCTGACACAATAAGTAATAAATTAAATTAAGACTTCAGTACTTATAAAATGACTTGATACAATGGGACCCCATGGACTACTAGTTAAAATAATTAATATGACCAGTAGAAGTAAAAACAGTACCTTCAAGATCCAATTAATGAACAGCCAATTTCCCTACTGTTTTTTTTTTTTTCATTTAACAACCTGTTTTTGTCTGTTATTAAATCTTAAAAAAATAAGTATCGTTTCATTATGGATTATGAGAAGCTTAATGCAAAGTCTTCATATATTAAGGACACATAGGTATCACCCAATACTGTTTTTAAAATTACCAGCTTCATCCAAGTAACAAATAATTAATATTTTGTTAAAAATGTGGATAATGTGTTCTATCCAATGCCTATTCCATGGTATTTAGGCTGTAGTTAGCTTTTCCCTCTCTCTGAAGGTATACAACATACCTTTACTACACAATCTATTGGGATGGTTCAATAATTTTGCATTACACGCAAATATTGCAGCTAGATCTTAACTAGATATATCTTTCTTCTAGAGCACAGGTATTACATTGCACTGATGACTTCTTCCCCAAGGTTTTTCATTTTGGACATATTCTTCCCTTTTGGACTCTAGAGGTAACATTTTTCCTTAATAAATTTTGCTTAATCTCACAAATGAGACTAACAAATCAGCTTCCTTAATGAATCGCCTCAAAAAAAAGCATCTAAATTCTGCACAAAATGAAATAATTAATAGTTACTCCCACAGTGACCTCAGAGACACCTTCACTATAAAGGACATGGCAAAACTTTTCCCAAGACTTCTGGACTCTTAGAACACCTGTGATGATCATGTATTCTTCATGGGCTTCTACTGTAAGAAACTGTCCTATTTTCCTTCACGCTTAATACTATTAAGAGGATATTTCTGGTTTAACTATCAGACTCTCTTTAAAATGAAGACTCTCATAGACCCTGAGACTATGGTCATCCATATCCTGCTATATTTATGCATTAAGTCATAAGGCAGCACCCTAGGAGTTGAGCACAGCTACAAAAGTATCTTGGAAAGACCTGGTAGCTTAGCATTTAAGTCTGTAGCCTATGGTGGGCACAATCCCCATAAATTCCAGAGACAAAGGTTTGTGAACCCAGAGATAGGAGAAGCAACCAAGATGAACAACTAAATTAATGTTTATTCCTCTTCTCTCTTTATGTCTGCTAGCCAACTTCACCTTCATTCCTGCCTATGCTTTCATAAATAGAAAGATAGATGATAAATAGACAAAAAGAATACAAGATGGAGCAAAATCTGGTACCTCTGGCATATTCCTGCTCTAGGAAGGGATGATCTCCACTGTCTTCAATCCCTTGAAAGATCAACCCTCCCTTGGACCCATTGATTAAAGAGGGAGCCCATTTTAATGAACTGAATTAACATCAATGAGAATTTATATTGTACAGGAGGCATTTTGGGCATCATAAGTGATGGAATATAGTTGAATGTTGCTGCTTCACATCCTTACACTGCAATATCCATGATAGGGACAGAAGCCAATAATTAGTGTACTTGGCCAAACTTCAGGCAGTCACTTAACTCTGGATGTCAGCAAATGGCTCTATCCACATAATTTTTCAAGCTTTTAGGTCAATGCTTAAAAGCTAGATGTCCCTACTCAGAATCTCTTGTTTCACAGCTACCTGAAATACAAGTCAGTTATAATGTCTCTAATGTCGTAATGCAGGGTCTTAAAAGAGTGTCAAAAATTAGACTTTACTTATAGTGATCAAGACACATATTTCTCCTTTCAGATTACAGAATGACCTATTTAAAAAGGCATTCAGTAAAATGTTATTCCATGTAGGTCACAGGCAGTTGATTTAACTGAGAGATCTAATAGGCTTTTTTGAAGTATTCCTTCTGCTGCATTCAGGAGACCCACCTTCTTTCAACAGTCTCAAAGTCAATGGTTGGAAGACAATTCTACAGTTGAATGGTAACCACAAAATAGCAGAAACAGCTATATTGATATCAGATAAAATAGACTTCATTCTAAAAAGGATAATAAAAGACAGAGATGGACATTACATAATGATTAAAGAGTCAACCCAGCAAGAAGGCATAATACTTACTAACATATATGAACCAAATGAAGGAGCATCAAAATATATTAAGCACGTACTATTAGATCTAATTAGAGACTGGCAGAAACACAATAATAGTGGGGGATTTCAACACCCCACCTACAACAATGTACAAATCAACTAGGCAGAAAATTCACAGGAAAACAGTTGCTTTAAATGACCATTTAGACATGATAATTCTAATAAACATATACCAAACACTTTACCCAACAACTGCAGATTCCACTTCTCAGATGCTCATGGAACATTCTTAAGGTCAGATCATATTCTGGGACTCAGGACAGCTCTCAACAAATTCACAAAGATTAAAATCATACCAACCATCTTCTCTGAAGACAATGGCTTAAAACTAGAAATCGATCACTAAAAGAAAAGTGAATAACACCAAATTAATTGTAAACTAAACAATGTCCTTCTGAATGACTCTTGAGTATAAGAGGAAATCAAAGAGGAACTTAAAAAATAGAAACATGAGAATGAAGACACAAGCTACTGGAATCTATGGGGTGCAGCAAAAGCAGCACTGAGAGGAAAGTTCATTGTAATCCAGGACCACGCCAAGAAACAAGAAAAACTGTAAATAGACAACCTAACTCTATATTTAGAACAATTAGAGAAAGAAGAATTAAAGCCAAAAATTCAGCATAAGAAAGGAAATAATCAAAATTTGAGCAGAAATATATGAAATAGAAAGCAAAATGACAATCCAGAGCATCAATGAAACCAAAAATTGGTTCTTTGAAAAAATAAACAAAATTGACAAACCATTGGCTAGACTCAGAAAGAAAGGAAGAGATAAAACTCTCATAACAAAAATCAAAAATAAAGGGGAGAAGTTACAACAGATACCACAGAAATACAAAACATCATAACAGACTACTATGAACAACTCTATGCCAACAAAGTGGGCAACCTTGAGGACATGGACATATTTAAACAAAAAAGTACATTCCTCCGTGAATGAACCCAGAAGACCTGAAAAATATGAGCAGAACAATAACAAGCAAAGAAATTGAAAAAGTAAAGTCTCTTTAAAAATAAATATGCCTAAAAATGGAAATAAAAGATATGTACAATGAGAATTTTAAGTCCATCATAAGAAGACACAAATAAATGGAAATATATCTTCTGCTCATGAGTGGAAGAAAATCAACATAATTAAAATGATGATTGTAGACCTTATTGAACTATCAATTTATAAATTCCAACAATATAAGTGCTGGTCATGTGACCCAAGAAGCATATCAATATATTATTTTCATAAAAAATAGAATTCATACTTTAAAACTCTACCAAGATATTATTAAAGACTCTGGAAATTCCTTATGTTTTTTTGATAATACTATATAAGAGGATCTTAATTACAGACTGATCTATAAGGACCCTTTATATTCATACTCATTTTCTCCTTTTTACTCTCATAACAAAAGTAATTTCTACATTGTTTAGGACAAGATGTACTCAATATTGTGAAAGTCTTCTCTGCTATTTTGTCACTAAACACCCAAAATAATCAAGTTCAAAACTTATATCAAGATTATAAGGTCTCAATTATTGCATTTTTTGTTTGTTTGTTTATTAGCTTAAGCTAGCTTGAAAGTTTGGAGGCCTTGTCTAGAGGCTGGTCTATTTTCCTTTTCTTGAGCCGATTATTAAGTTCACACACCAACAACTTCCCTTGTTGGGTTACCCCAGTTGGACTCACCAGGGTCCTGCCCTAATTGTCACAATGTCCTGTTGGGGAGAATCCCTATGACCTGGAACTTGCAAACATTTCCAAATTAACTGATCAAAAGTTGTCCGGGAAACCTAGTTAATCTTACCCATTTTTCTATACATAAACTATCTCCTACAGGTCTTGCTTGCTGTAGTACTATCACCAGATGCAATACCTATGGTCCTGTCTGGAAATCTTCTCTTATTTGTAGCTATATAGTTCTGACTTTCATCTAAATAAATTTCATTGTAGTGCGCCCCTCTACCAAAGAAACATTAAATTTTAAAGACACCCCTTACTATTTCTCCCACTAAAGTTGGAGTACACATCCATGTCCCTATACTTTGGGGCTATGCTGCTACTCAATTTGACTTTCTTGAACAAATGGTGTTGGCGTGACTGTATGCTGGATTTAAATCTAAGTCAAGTGGTATTGATGGTTCATTCATACTCTTAAATCATCAGCAGCAGCATCAATACAGCTATCCTGGGATATATGTTATCATCTTAGACATAATGCACTTAGTTGAGGACAAGTTTCTCTATCCAAGTTCAGTCGGACCATACTTCGAATAAAGTCAGTCAGCTTTGTTCAGCCTGAATGAACTCTTCTAGCTGATCATGGAGAAATAAGAGGTAAATGTTTCTTTCACATGTCACTGAAACTTTGTCATTGTTTCTGGTAATAGTGACTGATAAAATATGGCCACATTTGTGACTGAGTCCTTCAATTTATATTTAAAAAGCAAAGGGACTGCAACATCAGAAATCTGGTCTGGGATAGCATTGAACAATCATAGTCCAGCAAAATAGTGCTAAATCTACCATCTCTTTCTTCTGTAGACTTCTTTCTGTAGCCTGAAAATATACTACAGAAGTAAAACTTGAATGGAGGCCTAGGATATTCAGATGAGTTAGACCATCTTCCTTCAAAAGTAGACTTATTAGGCAGAAATGCTGGAAATAATGCTTCAAATTTGTAGTTTGGTAGCTATGGAAAATAGTAATGATGCATGGTTACTTATCAATGCAAGTATGATTGTTATATGATTTAGGAAATTAAGTCCCATTGTGAGATAAGAGTAATTGCCGATTACCTATTAAGAATCAATTTTCTCAAAGTGAATCACTTGAAGGAACTTGGATATACTAGAAATGGACCCCAGACACATCTATCATCATTGAGTTTCAGCAGAAATCACTTCACTGGAAGAAAGAAAGCCTCTATAGATTATAGAGATGGTGCTGTCATATAATGTTTAGTCAATAGTGTCAGCTCAGGAGAAATCCATCATTATATGTTGTTATGTAATCTTGCTTCACAGTAGCATATTTGAATTCTACGCAGAAAATAAAGACAGAGATTCAAATCTGGAGAATTACAAGGCAATCTATTTAAGTAAAGAGTAAACTAATACATTTAATGTCTCCTGTACCTCAGTATGGTTATGCATGTAGATAATTTTGTGGAAATGTTTAAAATGTTTTACCACAAAAATATTTTAAGACTGGTAAAATTCATTCTTTACATAAAATTTTCTGTGTATCAAAAGACAGTGTTGAAATTCTATCATCATTATAGAGAAACAAATAATTTAAAATGCCTAAAAATTCAAGATATTGAAATGATTTGAGGCATAAAATTATATCAAAAGGTCATCAAATGTTAGAGTAAATGAAATTATAAAATATGTTAAATTTAGATTTTTGAACTCACATTTACTGAGAGAACACAAAGAAAGTTTGTAAATATTTAAGTGCTAAGTACTATGAAAAATAAGAAAGCATAATATCTATAATTCTCAAGAGGAATTTATATTCTGAAACCCATGCACATTAATAATGTAGAAATTATTCTAAAGGAACACCATACAATATTTTTTGTATAATTGAAATATGTCTTACTGTATATATAAAGATCCTGTCACACAGGAATTTTCAATATTTTATTAATGTCTACATGTTTAAATGGAAGTAGAGTCTTAACTGGAAGTCAGTTCTCTGGATATCAAAATTCAGAGATTTTTTTTGTATTTATAGGTCCTCATGTGAAAATTAACAGGAAGGCAATGATACATCAGCAAACATAGTAGAAATTATTAAGTGAGAAAAATATATCATTTAGTATCAGCAAAGATTTTCTGGAAATTATGCAACCGTATATAAGTCTTGGAGGGTGGTTGAATATGTAATCTCAGGCCAAGGAGAGGTTGAATAGGCTAAGAAGAGCAAAAATTAAATTATTAATTTTAACAACAGTGATTATAAAACCTAGCATGATTTAAATAGAAATTTAAATAAATGAATGGTGGAAATTAAAATTTAAATGTTTTACATTTTCATTAATAAGCATTAAATAATATAATGTGCATTACATAAATTATATATAACTAACATGCAAGGATATTTTGATATACAGTGTCTTATGTGTTTTAAAGAACTCAGTTTGACAATGCTATTAAAATAACAAAATATAAATAAAATATGAATAAATTATTTCAGCTTTTGCATAAGAATTTTCAGATTCATTATGTTTGGGAGGTAGTGAAAGTATAGATTTTAAAAACTTGATATTATCAATATGTTTAATAAATAGAAAGTATATAAGAACAATTATTTTGACCAATTAAGCATTGCTTAAATCTCTTCAAACTAAATCTAGTATTTGGGCATGACCTAACCTTGCATCTCTTTTTCCTTCATCTTTTTTTTCCAATAGTCAGTTTATCCATATTTTTCAAAGTTAAAACAAGACTTTACTCATTCATTTATAAATCTTATTATGTTTACAAACATCATATAAAGGTAAATATTATTCCCAAACTTTCAAAAACACAATATTTAATAATTTTTATAACTAGTGAGAACTACTTGTTATAATGATCTGAAATCATTATTCAGTACACAGTTCTCTACAATGTTCTTTCCAAATTGTGTACCTATGTTTCCTTCAATCATTTGTTTTGTGATATAGTGTTAAGTTCCTTTACAATTAATCTTATTTTCCTGTTTTATATATATATGTAATTGTTAAGAAAAAGTCCCTTTATTTATGTGTAAAGTTGATATTTTGCAATCAAGTATAAAACTCATTCTTATATCTATCATATCACTTAAATCTTTACAAACTACATGTATTATTTTACATTAAAATTTTAGCCAATGTAAAAACACTCTGATCTGTAACACATACAAAATTAATAAAATATTTAAATTTTTGCTCAAATATTGAAAAATATTCAGTAGAATAATGTCTAAAAGAATCACAATTAATTATGTGATCTATGACCAATTGGATTAAAGTTTAGAGTGTGTTTAAAAACAAAGCAATAGTGGGGATTTCTTTGTTAAAATTAGTGAAAAATACAATGGAAAAATATTTGAAATTTCCTAGACAATAACAACAAAAATAAAATGAATTATTTTTCTAATCACTATACTAAAATCAGTTCTATAGTCTTAATCTGTGCACATACAACCATAAATTGATATGTTCCATGTGCTACATTGTAATACTTTCTAATTAGAGTCTCCCTTGCTAATTATCTCTCTATACCTAGGAACAAAAATTTCTCATGGGTAGAGGATATAAATCATACATTAGTGATAGTACCACAATACTTATGACAAACTGCACTTATATCATCTGCATAATAATTATATGTTGATTAGCTAAAATGTCTCATTAGGCTTTATGATTAAAATTATGTTCATGTCAATCAAAGTTAAATATTTTAAATATTGGTAATTATTTCTTTGTTCATGTTTTCAAAAGCAAAATTATAAAGAATATAACATCATTAAAATATCCAAAGATTATATAGTCTACTTTCAATTACAGAATCCCATACAGAACAGGAAAAACAATGAATCTATTAAATGAGCCAAAATATCAACTCACACTTCCTAAGCTATTAGAAGCTGTATGAATCCTCCCTCAGCTGGAAGTGATTAACTCTAGGTGTCATAGCATCCTGCTGACAGCTTAGCTCTTATATGACAGTAGTGATTAAATATTATCCATAATTTTTTTTCATTTCACCAAATTGAATCATAATTTTCAAGGAAAATAAAAGATTCATTTGTCACAAACATTCATACAGTTGTCCTCAAATGATATTGTAAGATTAATTTCTTCCAAATGAACTCGCAAAGACTGGATTCAAAAATCTCAATATGATATGTCAAAAATGAAAACTAGCTCCTTATTCATCTTTCAAGAAATGATAGGAAAATTGTCTATGGCCATTCTATCATCAGATTTTCTCTTCCAGATCTGCATGTAATAAAGTATAAGTGTTAAAAAAATGCTTAGGAATGCAATTATTTTCAACTCTGAGGTAAAGTAAAGCTTTCAAAGAAGTCTCCTGTCTTCCCATGTCATTTCACTGGATTTTATATTTTTTCCAAAGACATAACAGGAATCATGAAAAACCCAAACCATAAATTAATCAGATTAGATGTAAAAACTGTACATAAATAAAATAAACCTTTTCAGTCTTTCTCACACATGATTTTAATTTACCTTTGCAACTTTCTTGGATACAAATTTAAGGAACTAATATCATTAATCTAGGCTTAGTTCAATTTTACCTGCTGGAAGACAAAAACAGTGCTGAATGATACAAATTTAAGGAACTAATATCATTAATCTAGGCTTAGTTCAATTTTACCTGCTGGAAGACAAAAACAGTGCTGAATGAGGCTGCCTCTAGTCCAGATGTTACTTAGACTTTATACATTCATTGTATCAAAATTATTTCACCAAGCACCTGGACAAAGTTATCACATACACACACATGCACACACACATACACACAAACTCTACAGATCCATATAATTGATGAATATTGATTCAAAAATTCTCAAGAAAACAATAGCAAACTGAATCCAACAGTACATTAAATATATCATACACCATAATCAAGTGGATTTTGGTCCAGGTATGTAAGTATGGTTTAACATAAGCAAGTCAATATACGTGATTAGAATACAAATAAAAAGGATAGTATCACATGATCATCTCAATAGACACAGAAAAAATAATTTTACAAAATTCAACATCTTTTTATGTCAAAAGTTCTCCTAACAATGGGTATATATGAAATGTACTTCAGCATAATATTCTATATATGACAAATCCATAACCAACATCATACTCAATGGAAAAAAGCTGAAAGATTTTCCCCTAATCAGGAACAAAGGAAGGATGTCCACATTTACCACTACTTTTTAAAATAGTATTGGAAATCATGGCAGTGCAATCAGACAAGAAATTTATATATCAAATGCACCCAAATTAGAAGAAGTGAAGTTATCACTATTTGTAGATGAAATTAATATAAAGAACACCAAAGATTTCAAAAATTATTGAATTACTATATGAATGTTATGAAATTATATAGATAAAATGAAAGTAAACACCCCATTTACAATTGCATCAAAAAGAATGAAGTATCTTAAATAAACTTAACCAAAGAAGGCAAAGACCTATGTGTTGAAAACTACAAGATGTTTTTTCAAAGAAACAGATGACACAAAAATATGGAAACACATCTCATGCTCATGAATTGAAAGAATTAACATAGTTATAATGATCATATCACTTAAAGAAATATAAAGATTTATTGCTTGTCCTATTAAAATCCCAAAGACATTCTCCACATAAATAAAAGAAAAAGTCATTAAATTTATTTGGAACTACAAGAGACCAGGATGGCAAAAACAATCCTGAGGACCAAGAACATGATTCCATCAATGGAACATAATTAAGGGCCTGAAAATAAATTATATATATAAATTACAATATATATTATGTATGCTAATATATATACAATCTTCAGCAAAGGAGTCAAAGGCTTACAGTGGAGCAAGGACATTCTCTTCAATAATGGTGTTTGGAAAATGGGACAAATGTATGCCAAGGGTTGAAGCTAGATCACTATTTAACACCACACACAATAATTAATTCAAAGTAGATTAAAGACTTAGATGTAAGGCTGGAAACCATAATATACACAGAAGAAAACAGGCATAAGACTACAGGACATTGATCTAAAAGATGAGTTTGAGAGTTCAACTCCAATAGCAAGGGGAATAATATCAAAAGAGGCAAATGGAATTGCAACAAACTAAAAGTTTCTATACAGCAAAAGAAATTACAATCAAAACAAAAATGCAGTAAACAGAATTGGAGAATATATTTGCACATTATACATCTGATAAGGGATATATATATGTACATATATAAATATATATTCCATTACATAAAATCAACAAAACTTACCTAATAATCTGATTTAAAAATGGCCAGATTATCTTAATAGACATTTTCTAAAAAAGACATACAAATGGCCAACAGGTACACAAACAAATGTTCTACCACTCTTATCAACAGGGAAATGCAAATTAAAACAAGATACATCACCTCACAGCAGTAAGAAAGCCTACTACTGAACAGAATGGAAACAACAGTCCTAAAGTGGATATGGAGAAAATAAGATTCTCATACTCTGTTGATGTGAGTTTGATATGGTACACCCATTATGGAAAGCAGTACGAAGATTCTTCAAAAAATTAAAAGTGAAAATCCCAAATGATCTAGTTTTTCCTTTGCTGGTTATTTATCCTAAAAACCTAACAACATTTATTTGCAAAGATATATGCATCTCCAGGTTCACTGTAACATTATTTACAGTAGCAAAAGATGAAAACAACCTAACCGTCCATCAGCAGTAAGTGGAGAAGGAAGACATGGTATATATACACATAGGAATACTATGCAATTATAAAAAGGCAAAATCCTACCGTTTGCAGCAACATGAATGGACCTAGAAGGATTGATGCTTAGTGAGTTAATCCAGAAGAGAAAGACTTTTTTTTATACTATCACTCATATATGCTGTAAAAAGATATCAAGCAAATTAATGAACTAAATTAAACAAAAACAGACCTTAAAAATGAGTTGAATGTAATAATAGATATTTAGTTAAATAAAGTAAATCAATGGTTTCAAGAAAAGAAGGGTGAGGGGGCCAAATGGGGTAAAGAGGATTAGTTGTAGACTGAAGAAAATACTGAAATGCTGGTGATCTTACTGTATCATATACAGATGTTTATTTTCTATGATACAAACCTTAAATATATTGAATGCTAAATGCAATATTGCTTCAATGAAATCAATTAAAAATAAGATATGAAATGAACTTAGCAGATATGAGTGTCCTCTATATAATACACATATGCTGGATATTTACACTAATTATCTAATATAGTTTATATATATACACATATATGTATATATTAGCTGATTTGCTATAAAAATTACTGCAACTGAGCTTGCATTGCTTATAAATTATTCAAGTATATATTAAGATAATATACAAATACACAGTGGAAAATAAATGTAATAAAATATTTTACAATTAGCACTCATGAGGATTAAGATTTGCTACAAATATTAATGAAATGATATCTCAATAGCATATGCAAATTTGAATAAATATGAGTAAGTGATTATACTAAATCATAGGATAAAAAATATTATTATAATAACCAATGAATTAATGCATGAATAACCTTATTTGATAAGGTCACATTGAGTCCCAATACATCTGGAAGTAAAATTTCATCATTCAGTTCTATGATTCTGCTTAATTATTTCTGTATATTTTGACAGGTAATACAAATTACAAAGATATCAGGGTAAGTTGCCTGTGGGAGTCAGACAAAAATCAAAAAGAAAATAACCTTACTATGGTTTAATACATTCCCAAACTTTATACTTTTTATATTTCCCAGTGATATTTCCTGTAGTATTTATGGTGAATAAGACAATTAAATGTTTCTTGGATATAAATCATATTTTATCTCCTAGTTAAGAGCGCTAAAAATTCTTGTCAGATATAAGTGGTAATTAAAACAATTACATTTAAAATGACCATGTGTACAAGATCTGTGTGCCCCTCACTTGCTGATATCTATGTTTGGTTACTGTATTACTCTCTCCTTCTGTGGGATGAATATAGATCAGTAAAAGGGAAAAGGCTTTCCTCAAAAATAAATTTATGTGAAATTTCATCAACTCATCTTCGGAGATAGCACCTGGAAGCAAAACATATTACAATGCCAAATGCATTCCCTAAGAGGCCAAATAAATTAAATCTTCGGTAGGGAAGCTATGTAAATACTAAATTGTAACAGCCATGTTCTGCAACCAGATTTAAAAGAATACTTATAGTTACACAAAACTGTGTGCACTATCAAATTATTTTATTAGTCTCTGCTAATTACACTAAAATCATTTTCCCTTTAAAAATTATTTCATTTTTCTTTTAAATGTAGTTTAAAAAATAAACATGTTTTAAGGCATAATTACTATATTCTTAGTTACTAAATATATTAAAAATCCCCTACTTACCTCTGCTCTGGAAATTGCAGGCACAACATTATTTCAGAGTAAAATGGTTGCTTCCTAGTGGGAAAAAGGATGTTGAGATGAATAGTAATTAATTCTAAAAGATATACAACTCTTACTATCTTTCCCACTCAATTCACAACTTCTAAAACAGTAGTTCCCAAACTATGTACCAGTGTTTCTTGGAGTATCACAATAAAGAGACAGTAGCACTGTGACTATTTTAAAAACACTGAAGACAGTAAAGTGACATTTATTAAACAACATGGATTTTGCATCTACCAAATAACATGCACTTTACAACTATTAACTTACTTTTATCCATTGCTTAATAAATGAAAATGTTTTGTTTTGCTTTTATTTGACTTTTAAATAGATGTGGGAAAAATACTGAGACACTAAAGGTACACTGAGAGATTTAGGGAACCACTATTTTATACTGATTTTAGGACCAAATGCAGTTAAACCTCAAACCTAATGGGAAGCATGCTAGGTATCAATTACAAAATGATGCACATACGGTATTAAAAAATCTATCAAAGTTATTAACAAAACTATTACTAAACTACCAATATGATGAATCCCAAAAGTAAACAACAAAATAGGATTCTTAGCAAAAAGCAAGAAGGGAACATACAAACAAAAATTTGGTAGAAGAGTATGGAAGACTGAGAAATTTCTATTCCTTAACTTTCAAACTATATTGTTTGCATGTCTAGATTATCTGCTCATGTTGGAGCACTCATGCCTCCCAACTAAGGAAAAGATCATAGAAGAAAATGGAACCTTTCAAATGCAAATTTTACTATAAATCGTCATCTAAAGAGGTCTAGAATAGCCTCTCCATAGTCAAAATTTAACATTGGATCTTCACCTGGGATAATTTAAATAACCCTTAATTCAGCATGAACTAAATACACAGAAAACCTCAAAAACTTCATGAAAAAGTAGATTTTTGCTTTAAAAACTGACATAAATGCAAATTTTACTGACAGCCAAATGTTGGCATTTAACACCCAAATTTGGCATCAGTACTAAGGAAAAATAATGATACAATAAGTCATTACATAGGACATTAAAAATTAATCACGATATTAACTGTAAGATTCCACTTGGTATTCTGGTCAGGATTGCTATCTGGTAGGAGCAGGACTCAAACCTTCTGCACAGAGCAACTAGAAATTCACCTATATTTCAGACAAAAAAACACTGAAGAAAAGCAGGCAAAGACACTGTGGACACTGCAGTAATCGTAACAACAAAAGGTAGGTGAAAACGTCTGGTTTCAGAGCTATATTCAAGACTCTTGACTCTGGATTCTGGCTTTGGTGGTGGTGGGGGTGTAACTGTGGGAGAAACCAGCTCCCCAGGAATTGCGAAAGCAGTGGCGAACCCATCCCTTGGGATCTGAACAGGGAGCTGGGACAGAGGGTATAAGCACAGGGCGGAAGAGGCACCAGTTCCTCAGTTGTTTGAACAAGAAAACTGGTAAGAAAAGTATACTAGTTACTGCCGACAGGAAGGCAATGAGGAGAATCGACATGTTTTCCAGGAGCCACAGGACCCATCCACTGGATATCCCACCCTCTGGCTTAAAGGGAGAAGAGAATCTCCAGAGGAGAACCCATCTACACTATCTACTAGCACCACCCTGTGGGTATAAGTGAAATTGCAACCTGGTTGTCAATCGTGTCAATAGCAAGGTGTTCATTGCCTTTGGGAGCGGCACACTGCGGGAAGACTGTATCCGGCACAAAATTCCAACCCCATAGACTGAACATTTGGCAGCAACAGAGGGCACACATAAGAACTTCAACAAATCCAAGCACTGATAACAACACAAAACTCAAGAAATCTCAGTGACCAAATCAAGACCCAGGCTTACTCATTGCAAGTCAGTACTTAGCACAAGGCCAACACTTCCAGAAAGCCTAATCTGCAGAAATATAAGCCAAATGCCGAATAAAGCAAAGACACAGAGAAATATACATGAAATGATGGATCCAATCAAAAACTGAGGGGAAAATCTGAGGCAACAGACATCTGCAAATTACCTGATGATGAATTAAGTGCAACAGTGATAAACATACTCCTGGAAATCAAGAAAACAATAGAGGAAGAAAAAAAGAAAAACAAAAATGATAGAGAATAAATGAAGCAGTTCAAAGCAGATGTCAAAGAAATAAAGAACCAGTATCTGACCTAAAGAATTCCATTAAGGGATCAAAATAGAATGGATGAAGCTTCCAATAGAATCAGTGAGCTAGAAGATAAGGCAGAGTAATGCACTCAAACAAATTGGCAAAGATAATAAAAGAATGCAAAGAATGAAGACAGCATTCAGTACTTGTAGGATAATATCAAAGGAAATAACATTTGCATTATACGGGGTCCCAGAATGGGAAGAGAGGGAAAGGGAGCAAAAACCATATTTGAAGAAATAATAGCTGAGAACTTCCAAACCTGAAAAGTGAAGCAAGCCTCTATATCCATGAAGCTCAAAGAGTCCCCAGTAAAAGAAACCCAAGTAGAACTATATCAAGATACATTGTCATTAAAATGTCAAAAATACAAGATAAAGGAAAAAAATCTTACAAACATCCAGAGAAAAAAGTCAAATACAAAGGAGTTCCCATGAGATCGTCAGTGATTTCTCAGCTGAAACTCTACAAGCCAGGAGTGAATGGCATGATATAGTCAAAAGACTGAATTTCCAACCCAGGATACTATACCTTGCAAGATTATCATTCAGAACTGAAGGAATGATAAAAAGCTTTTCTAGTAAGTAAAAGTTAGAGGACATATCACCACAAAACCAGTTCTTAAAAAAAAATACTATAAGATGCTATATAAAGTATAAAGAAATTCCACTTAAAAACAGGTCTTTTAGACCTATTCATCTATGTTCATTAGCGATATTGGTCTGTAATTTTCTTTCTTGCTGATGTCTTTGTCAGTTTTTGGTATCAGTGTGATGTCGGCCTCATGGAGTGTTTGGGAGTGTTCACTGTTCTTCAATATTTTGAAAGAGTTTGACTAAAATAAGCATGAATTCTTTTCTAAGTTTTGGTGACACTCATTGGAAGAGCTACCTGGTCCTGGGTTTTTATTTTCAGGAAGCCTTTTGATTTTAATTTCTTTAATTTAATTTCTTTGCTTGTGGTTATTCTGTGGGGCCTATTCAAGAACCTGGCATATATTATCTTATTTAATATAATCCTATGATGTAGATTTTATTATACCAATTTTATAGATGAGAAAACTGAAGCTAGGAAATATGCCTAAGTTTAAATAGCATACAAATGTCAGAATCAAGGTTCAAATTTATCGTTTATGCCCAAATTCTGTGTGCCTAATTTTTTATCCTGTTTAGTTTTATTGCTATGATTTTATTTGCAAAGATAATACGATCCAAAATTTTTAAATTTTACTTTCATTATACTGTTTTTTTATTTTTAGCTACCTTGCTTGATAATTCCAATTTTTAACTTCTCTAAATTAAGAAATTGTGACTCACATTTACATTATGAATTTTAGTATATTTTATATTCATTTAAAATTTAATTGTTTTGGAAATATCCAATATACTGTACTCTCCTGAGTTTCTGTTGAAATAAGTATTCAGTGTGATATATTATGTTCTTTTCTTGGCCTGAAAAAAATCAAAACAAAAGAAAGGAGTGGAAAAGGAAGCTAGAACTCTTGTGGTGGGTGTGGTATGAAATGCACAGGTGTGAATTTTAAAAAGCATACAGTGATGAGAAATAGTGAAACAAATATATAGAGTGTATAATATATAAATATATATGTACAATTAAAATATAGTGAATATTCATATACCTACCATATTGTTCAATTTTCACCTGTTTTGAAATATATTTACATTTTAAGAAAGTACATAAATAATTTACAATCAACTTACTATATTTGTGAAAATGTTACCTTACTCATTTGTATTGTTAATGAAAACTAGTTCAATTTATATTAATTTTCACTGCTAAGTAACAACTCATTAAAAAAACACATACTATTTCTGAACCGACATAATTAGATGAACATTGACTGATCATTGAAACATTGTACCAACAGTAATGAACAAATTACATGATCTCAACATGGAATTTATGAGACTTTTTTTCTGCATTTTCTCTGCTTATTCTCTGCTTAACTTTCACATAGGAGAGGTTTAAACTCATTTCTAAATAATTCTATTGACAAATTTCAATAATGATACTATCTTATGCTAATTAACATTTTACATTAAAAATGCTATTTTGTAACCTTCTGAAACTGTTTTCTCATTATCACAATAGAATACAGTAAGTTTCAGCATTTAAAAGCATGTAGTTTGGATGCGACCAAATTAGAAAATTTCAAAAATGATATGAAAATATTAAGATATACACTTTTTCTTAAAGGAAAGGTGCAGGCAGGAATGAGGGTGAGAAGGCAGCAGGCATGAATTGAGGAGAAAGAAACATTTATTTATTTTAGTTGTTCATCTCATGGTTTCCTGAAGACTCAAACGGTATGAACAGTTGCATTAACTGATACTTACAGATATTCTACTCCAAAACATAATACAATTTCTTTTCATGTGCACAAAGGAATATTTATAAAATGGAAAGGAAGTGGAGAAAAGGGAACTTTTCCCACTGTTGGTGGTAGTGTAAAATGATGCAACAATTTAGGAAAGCAATATGGAGATTCATCAAAGAATTGAGAATGGAAATCCCATGATCCAGTTAATCGCTACAGAGATATATGCACTCCCCCATGTTCATCACAGTGTTATTTATAATAGTTAAGAGCTAGAAAAATCTAAATTCCCATTAACAGATGAGCAGATGAGTGTATGAAGAATATATACATATATATGAAGAATATATGTATATACACAACACATATATAGACAGATACAAATAAATAAATGGATACATAGATACATAGATATAGTGGAATCCTATGCTGCTATCAAAAAAGGAGAAATCCTACATTTGGGATACAGGAGTTATGCTTAGTGAGATAAGTGAGGAGAAAGACATCTATGATATCACTCACTATAAAGATAGCAAGCAAATAAATGAAATACATTTAACAATAATAGACTTCAGAAAATGAACTAAATGAAGCAATAATAGACTTTCCATAAGAGGCGGGGAAAAAGCAAAACAGTGGGTACTGGAAGAAAAGGGGGCATGGTAGGGCTAACAGTGAAGGAAAAAAAGGAAACAGTTGTAAATTTACTGTAATATATACAGATATAAATTTGCTATCATGTTACCTCAAAACTAGTTAATGTTAAAATATAATATCCCTTCAATAACATCATATATATATCAGATATATATATATATATATATATTCAGAAATGGACACAAAGACTTGAGTGAGGAATTTGCAAGGCCAGGACTGTGGCAACCATCAGTAACTAGGTCAGAAGCATGGAATTCTTTTCTTCTCAGAATCTCCAGAAGGAACATATTGCTGGTAACTTAATTTCAGACCATGAGTTTCCAAATTATTAGGAAAATAAATTTTGTTGTTTTACATCACCCTGTTTGTAATCATTTTATGCAACCCATGGAAAATGAAAATCGTCTATAAACACCTTATGAACACTAACTGTACAACTTAGATGTCATCAGAATTTTTCTTAAAAAAGGGAAATTACCAAAGATCGTTAAATAAGAAATCTATAACCTGAATAATACTATATCTATAAAGACATAAAATATGCATAAAGACATTTCCCACAAACACCCAGTCCATATGGCTTCACTGATAAATTCTAACAAATATTTAAGGAATAAATAATATCAACTCTATACAAATTCTTACAGAATGTTGGGGAAAAAAAGTAAAGAAAAATTCCTACCTCACTCTATTTGTTCATTATTACACTAATATCATATCCGAAAAACTATAAGAAGACTAAAAACAAAACCGACAGACAAAAACAATATCTCCATTAGCTACAAAGCAATATTTTAGCTAATAAATCCACAACATATAAAATAAATAATGCATTATAATTGTTATTCCAGGAATACAGTGCTTGCCTTACATTCAAAAGTCAATCAATACAATTCATCATATCAACAGGCTAAGGAAGAAAAATAAATGATGACCTTAATAGCAATTGCTAAAATTCAATATCCATTCTTGTCTTAAAACATAAAAAAATAACAAAAATCTCAGCAATATAAGAACATAAGAGAAATTTCCAATCTGATGAAATATCTACCATTGACATCACACCTGATGAGAGCAAATGTTTTCGCATTAGCATTCTAAACAAGGCAAGAAACTGTTTTCACCACTATATTCAATATTGTACTAGAGCTTCTAGTCATTACATTATGAAAACAAAATCAATAAAACACAATTTGCAATGAAAAACAAGACTGTCTATATACATATATGTATATATATATATACATATATATATAATACCAAGGCATACTAAAATGCTAAATTAATTTAGCACAGTTGCAGGACACAAGGTTAGTATATAACAACTACATTTCTATAAATGAACTAACAGCACTCGAAATTTAAAAGATTAAAAACTTTCATAATAGTATTAAATATTATATTTATAAATTTGATTACAATCCAAAGGCAGTAAGAAAATCTAAGAAAAAGTTTCCATAACCAACGTATGTAAAGGATAATTACAATCAAATATTAAGGAAAAAACTCAATAAAAAGGACCACAAATTTGCTCCTATATTGCAACAAACGAAACTATGCATCAGTAGCAAATAAACATATGAAAAATGTTCTACATGTTTCATCATTAGCAAAATGCAAATTAAAAAAATTTTGAAATAAACTACAGTAAGCTAAAGTGGCTAAACTTTAAAAAATGGAGCCTTCTAATTATTGACACATACATGGAAAATCTCCTACACTACAAGTAGAAAGATGAAATGTTTTCTATTTTTTTATCCTTACTTTACCATACTGTATTCATTTTAGGATACTGAAATTACCTCTCAGTCTATATTTTTCCACCACACCCACCATCAAAGTTCCAGTGTCCTTCAAATTCACTTTTTATAGCCATCTTTTATAGTGGATCGGTTAAAGTGTTAATATTCCTTAAATATGTCCCAGAAATTATATTCCTAGGTATTCATCTAAAAGAAATAAAATCATACGTGTAAACAAGGATTTGCATATATACTTATAAAGCTACTATGAATATATAGAGTATACATATGCATTAATATATACATAGAGAGATGTTTTATTTGTATCAGTCAAAATTTTGAAAAAGTCAAAATGTAATTTAACTGATAGATAAATTGCAAATACATACAGTGTGATACTACTGAACAAGAAAACTTAACTATTCACTCAATAACACGGATGCATATCAAAATAATTATGCTAAAAGAAATCAAAGAAAGAGTACATACAGCTGTACTTTATTATTCCTTTTATGTAAAATTATTTTTTAAAAGTATATTTATAATTAATAACATTAACTAACTTATTTCAACAGAAAGCAGAGTAGTGGTTTTCAGAGTTGGAAATGGGAGTGAATTACAAAGCAAAAAAGGGAAATTTTCAGGGTGATCTTTTTAAAAATTCTTCACTGTGTGGTGATTTCACAAGTATGCATGTGTGGCAAATATCAAATTGTATACTTTTGAAATATGCAGTTTATTGTAAATCACACCTTGATAAAGTAAAAATTATTTTTACACAAAAAATCAAGGCCAAGTTCAATATTCAATTTTAAATATATACTTTAAGTTATAGTCAAATCTTTTCAGAAGAAATAGAAAAAGAAGAATATTTTCTAAGTAATTCTTTAAGCTTGGAAAAGATTGATGTAATAAAACAGAGTACAAATAATAGTAATATTTGTCAATCAAACTCATGAACATAGAGGGAAAATTTCTGAACAATGTATTGACAAAATTAATTAAGATATATAGTCCAAAAACAGACAAAAACTAGAGATGTGTATACCACACGGTGTAAGGGTTACAAGAGATGCCAATTTAGAAATAAAGAATAAATTCCATACAGTAAAAATGAAAACCTTCTATCCATTCATCATTAGACATAGTTAAAAGCTTAATGATACAAAAATGTAAAGTGGAAAGCCACACCTGATAAAGCGTTTTTAAAGATTAAAATAATTGGCATATATTAAAAATGATTAACATATTGAAAACATTACAATAGGAAAAATTGGGCAAAAGAATATGCAAGAGTCCCTAAAGCAGTAGAAGTATGAATGGTAAAATGTAAGACACAATTCTCAAATATTTGAAATGAAAATTAAAAACATCATGATTTCACTTAACATTTAATAGAAACAAATACTGTCTGATCATAAAAAAAAGCTGATGGATGAAGAGTTATGTGGGCAACAAATACACTGAGTTTGAATATTTCAGAAAATTATTTGTCATTATTTTGTAAATTTTAACATGCTCTAGCAAATTTTTCTGTTTATCTCAGAAAACCCTTATGCTCATGCTTTAATAAAAAGTAAAATAAAATGTATACAAGTCTTATTTTAATATCAAAACCCATAAAATATCTATAAATAGGAAAATCAATCAATAAATTGGAACTTATATAAAAGAATACAACACAGAGTGAAGATAAATAAATGACAGATGATCCATAGGTGACTAGATCTAGGACCATATTGTTAATTAAAAAAATAAATAAATATAAAAAAAGCACAAAATATTACAGATACAATCTATTTTTTCTAAATGTTTAAAACAAAGCAATATAGTCTTATGAAAACATGATAAAAGAAATATTTTAACAGTCAAAAAAAGGAAATGAAGATGGAACAATATACAATTCAAGAAATATTTTACAATAACAAACTTCAAATGTTAATGTTTTAGTTAATAAATGAGAGGACGCATTCCTGGTTGGTGTGATGATGTGATGATGCATAACGCAGATTTAACATGTGCAATATAATAATTCTGAGTTCAAAAATTATAACAAGAAACATGCATTTTTCTCATCTGTTCTTATTATGTATTCACATTTGTTATTTCCCATATTACTGAAAAAATATACAGAATCACTTACCCAAATCTCATTTCTAAATTAGATTAATATTTGAGTATCTTTTTTTCCCATGCTCATAATCCTTTAAGGTAAGGTGTTTTTGTTCTTGTTTTTAAGAAGTGTCAGAGCATGAGGGAAGGGATCTGCTATCATGAAAATTTCCCTAGGCTACCTTGTGGAATAGATTTAAAGCCTTAATCAATTCATAAAAATGCAATTTTAACTAATTTGAGACTTGACTCTGAAATTGAAAATTTTTGTTATTTTTCTGGGATAATGACCAATAACTGGAGTAGCAATGAGTTGGTTTCATTTAGCTCCACACATGGAAGGTTCATGCATCTTTCATTCCATGTCATCACCACTACAGTGGGCACATAGGCTCACTCTTAAGTTTAAATATTTAACAATATTCTAAGACTTTAAAAGTATTTTGTGGGAGTTAGAGTAAAATGAAGGTCATCCATGTGGGGTAATCTGAAAATGGATGGAGCATTCTCAAGACATATATGAGAGTCATACCTATTCAATTATCAAAGGATGATCTGCTCAGATGTCATAAAAATGGATACTAAAAGAAAACCAATAATTCATAATGATAAGATTACTTTGGCAAAGACATAGTATGGTGGTCATCAAAAGGAAATTATATAGTTTGTGGTCACTGATTTGATAACCATGGAATTCACAGACTGGAAGATTAATGGTGCTTGCAAAAATGGCGGTTGGACAGTTTTCATAAAAATGCTCATTTCATTATGTGTGGCAGGGTCTCACTGGATTTGTTTAGTTTTTAACACCCTATGATCTCCTTTTCTTTTTATTTTCTCTTACATTTCATCCCAATTCCAAGCTCCAGAAACCCTATGTATCACAAGTGAAAGATTTATTCTTACACATAATATGGTCTCCCTTTTCACTCAGATTTCTGCTATATCATTTCTTTCCTGGGTAGATATTACAGGCTGTGCTAAGTTGAGACATTGTAGAAGAAACCATCAAAACAAGAAAATACAAAAATTAATATTTTAATTATCTAATTAATTATTTTAATTATATGATCTATGATCTATTTTCTCAAGTATTCTATTTATCCATGTAACTCGCTCACTAATTGTTCCTAGCAAAACAACTAGTAAGGAGCTTTTGTTGATACACTGGAACTGTAATGGGATTTTCCAAGAATTGTGTACGTAAATACAAATTTCAGATATTTTATTAAGTGCAACTTTATTCCCGGAATAATAATAACTTTTCAGTTTTTTGCTTAATAATGAATTTACTTTTAAAATTACAGCACAACATTTACTTTATCTGTAATAGTAGCATCTTAACAAAATGAGCCTCATTTAAAATACAAAATCCTCAAATCCAGAGAAAATAAATTATTATGTTTAAAGTAACAAATAATAATTGGCAAAGTTAAGTGCCTGATTTATTCTGAAGATCATATTATTATCATACTACAATGCTAATTATAAAAGTAAGGGTAGGCATGATAGAAGAGAAATATCTACACTGTTTTAAACTTCTTGATTGACAATCCATTCCTTATACATCAAGCAGAACCAATCTCTAAAACTAGTTCTGATTCTCTGTAAAATAATATAGCAGCATAAGGTTCAATGAACAAAGCAGACACAGCCGTAAGTCTTTATATTGTTTTAATTTAATTGTACTGACATTTAAGTACTGTAGTAGTTAGCATTAATCTACAATGTTTTACTCTGCTATCCAAATGGTATTTCACACAGGCGACTGTTTCTGCAATTTTGCTTTATACAAATTACCTACAACTCTTTAAATGTAAATTACTGTTATAATACCAAAAATTTACATTAACTAGTGACTTCATAAGATCTGAATAAATATTGCCCAGAAATTTCCTGTTGCCTGAAATGACAAAAACATTTTTGAAAAGATTTTTTATTCCTGTTGTTGTTGAGGTGTATGGGTCATTTAATATTTTGGATATTAACTCCTTCTTGGACTTATGAGCAATTTTTTTTCTCCATATAAGTAGGTTGCTTTTTCCTTTTTGTGGCAGCTTCTTTTGCTCTATGGAAGTACTTTGGTTTAATGAGGTTCTTTTCCATTCCTTTGTATTGAAGTGCAGTCTCCTAAGGCATAATTTAAGCACTATGTCATATTGTCTGTGTTCTCTTTTATGTATTTTATGGTTTCACATTTTTAATCCCATTAGAATTAAATTTTGTACATAGCATTAAAATTAAATCTGTTTTCATTTTTTGCATGGGGTTGTGTTGTTTTCACAACACTATTTTGTCAAGAGACTTTCCTATAGCATTTGCTTCTTAGTTCCTTTATAGTAAATTGTATGACCACATATGTGTAGGTGTATTTCTGGACTCACAATTATGTTCCATTGGTAAATGTGACTCTTTTTATTCCAGTATCAATATGTTTTTATTACATTAACACTGTAGTATGGCTTGAAGTAGGGGAGTCTGGTTAATCCATCTTTTTCCTTTTTTCTAAAAATAATTTCTGCTGTCTGAGTCTTTTATAATCCCTGATAAATTTTAGTATTATTTATTCTACTTCTTTGAAAAAAGGTCTTTGAAATTGTGATAAGAATTGCAATGAATCTCTATATTGCTTTGGTCAAAGTGGTCATTTTAAATAACGTTGATTCTTCTGATCCAAGAGCATCAATCATTATTTTCATTATTGTTTGTATTCCATTTCTTTTAACATCGTATTCTTTTCAGTGTTTCAGATCTTATACCATCTTTGTTAAGTCTGTTTCTAGTTTTATTTTATAATATTGATGAGGGTGTAAATTGAATTTTTTTAATTTATATTTCCTCTAGTTGTTTGCATATAGAAATGCCACAGATATTTGTATTTTGATTTTGTATCCTGCCACTTATCTCATTTATTTCTTCTAGTAGCATTTTAGTGGAATTGCTAGAGTTTTCTAAATATGCTATGTCATCTGAAAATATAATTTTACTTCTTTTTCAACTTTGATTTATTTAATATCCTTTTCTTACTTAATTGTTCTAGAGAGGACTTGCAAATCTATGTAGACAAGTAGTAATAAGACACCCAAGTCTTGTCCTCAGTCTTAGGTAAAATGTTTCAGTTTTTGCCATTGAATATAATGTCACCTCTGGGTGTGTCCTAGTCGACCTTTAATATGTTGAGATATTGTGCATCTACTCTCCTTTTACAGAGAATTTTTGGCATGCTTTGATGTTGAATCTTAACAAATGTTTTTTTCTGTGTCTATTAATATAATATGCTTTCCTTTATTAATGTGGTATGCCACATAAAATAATTTGAGTGTGTTGAACCATTCCTACATCTCTGGGAAAAACCCCTCTTGACAATTCTATTAATTTGTTATTTAATCTAAATTTAACTTGCCAAAATTTTGTTGAAGATTTTTGCATTTATATTCATAAAGACTGGCATATCTATAAATCTATGTATATATATATACATATACATATATATAAATACAGACGTATACTGTCAGATAAGTGACAGACAGACAGATAGATACTGAATATATATGCATGTATAGATGGATGGATAGAGAGTATGTGCATATGCATGTGAATGTGTGTATGCATATGTGTATGTGTGGTGTCCACATCGAGCTTTCACATCATGGTAATGTTAACCCTGTAAAATATATTTGGGAATAGTCCCTCCTCTTAGATATATTGGTAGATGATAAGAAGGATATGTATTTGATCTACACCTTTATCCAAAGAAAACAAAGAGAGAGCCAACAGGTCTATTGAAAACATTCTCAGTAACATTTATTGCTAAGGAAATTCAAATAAAAACTGCGATGGACTATCACCACACTTGGTGAGATTTTGTGTATTACATATACATTATATGTATTATATATTGTATATACTATATATGTACATGCATTTATATGTATGTATATCCATACCATTCCTAACACGTGTTATTTTCAATCTTTGCATAAATATATGTACAACATATATCCTAACACATGTTGTTTTCAATCTTTACATAAATATATGTATTATATATAAATCCTTCAAAAATTAGAGTGACCATATGAGCCAACAAATATACTCTTATTTACCCAAACAACATAAAAACACTCCTTTGAAATATATGTAATCTTATGTTCATAACAGCATAATTCATGAGTTAAGACACAGCATTAATCTAAATTCCTATTGACCAACAATTAAATAAAAAAGGTGTAGTATATATACTGAGTGGAATCCTACCCATGTAAGGGGAGAAAAATGAAATCTTGCCTGTTGTGATAATTTGGAGCGAACATGAAGTGAGCATACTAAATGAAATAAACCGGAAAATGAAAGAAAAAGAAAAACACTGAATAGTTACACTTAAAAGTGGAATATAATGAAACACAAAAAATGAACAAACACAATAAAATACTTTTAGAATGTGAAATCAAAACAAGTTCCCAGAGGGTGGAAGCAGGCAAAGGTGAGGGGATTACATGTCAAAGGGGTAAACTTGATAAAGGTGCATGGCACTAGAACGCTAATGACAAGTGTATGTTACATACTCATTGATTGAGATATGACTCTTTTCACTTGAAATTTAGATTACAAACTAATGACATATTAATTCAAGGCAAAAAATATTGAGAGATCAGTAAATCTCTTCAAATCTGTCAGTGACAGTTTGTGGTAATTTATATTTACTAAAATACAAGATCTATGAAGGCAGAGGCTCAGTAACTAGTTTTACTCTTCTTAAGTATCTATCACAAACTAGGTACATCATAAATATATAGTGGCTATATTCATAATCTGATCTCCAGTTACTGGAACATTGTTACCTCAAATTTATGCCTCTCTGCCAATCTTAGCCATTAAGTTACAAACTCAAGGATATATTTTCTCGAGAGGTTATGATATGGAAATATACATGCAGACATGAACAATCAATCAATTCCCTGATCTATTTCAAAAATGCTAAAGACCTGGATATAAAGGGCCAATATCCCAATTACTTATATATTAGATATAAAATCCTTATAAAATATATATTGGTATAATTATACTTAGTGATGTGGAATAATGGAAAGTACATATTAAATTATATTTTAATAAGTACATTATCAATTAAGACTATGTTTCTTCTTTTTTTTACTATTTTATAAATAAACTAACACAGATGCTTTAATGTTTATTTTAGGTGGTTCTATTTCTTCAGTAAAATATTGCCAAACTTGGACATTTCCCATAAAATTCTGAATGAAAAATTATCAATTGGCATGTCTTTTACATCCTCTAAAATAGGTGTGATTAATATTAAGTCCAAGTTTTTAAATAACTCCAGAGAATGTAAAAATTGATGTAGCCACACACTCTAAAGGTGTTGAAATTTTATCTGGGAAAATGTCCCAATAAATTCATTTCTTGAAAGATAATTTCAGTAGTATCAACTATGTGCATCTAGCAAGAGACTATTAAAAAGTTAAAGTTACACCATATAGCTTAAAGAAAACTTTTTGGAAGTGGAATTTAAATCCAAATTAGTCAAGAGTCCCCAGTGACTAATTAGAAGAAGATTTGGATGTGCTAATTGTGCCACAAGGGAATCTTTAAAGTTGTTTCTGCACTTTGAAGTTTGGTCAAAGGAAGGAATATGGAAATATTTGTATGTGTGATACCTAGTATGTAAGCACTGTCACATTTTAAAATTATAATAAGGCAGCATAATTATGATTCTATTCAGATTTAATCCCATTGCCTCTAGAAATCTAATTTTTACATTTATATACATTATTTTACTGTAAATTGGGTACATCTTTTAAAATAAGTACTAATTATCAATAGTTAAAATATTCAAGGAAATGTCAGAATCAACTTTACTAAGGAAATAATTATTGATGAGCTATACTGTATGAACCATGTTGTTTCACTGTATAATTTATATTTGGGGGAGCAGGTTATTTGATAATAAAACATGAAAACGGATTTCCAAAATTCTGTATGCTAAAAAAATGTAGAGGTATGGCTATGAAAATGATGTTCATTTAAAACAACAACAAAAAAAGCAGACGAGGATTTTATTTGTTCTCCTAATAACAAATAAGGACTAAACTCAAGTATTTTTCCTAACTAACCATCTGTAAACTTCATTGCTTTATTATGATATACTAGGAGTTGCAATTTCCAGAATACTTTCATGGGTAAAGCTAAAGAAAACCCCAAGTTGAACTTTTTGACATTCCTGGACAATTCCCTAAGAGATAAAAATGGTAATAAAAATCATGTAATTCTGTTTGTAGTGTATATCCATTCACATTGTAAACCAAGTCTTTTGGTTTTCCTAATTACACTGAAGAGTTCTGAAGTTAAATGTAAATGTATTAGTGCAAACTAGCAGGTCTCCATTCAGGAGAATTCTATTAGTTTCCTATCCTGCCAAACTTAAGACATAAAACCACAAAAGTTTATTTGCTAAGATTTGGAAATTGAAGTCTAAAATGGGTCTACAGGGATGTTTTCCTTCTGGAAATTTTGGAAGGATATCATTTTACTCTCTTTTTTAACTTCTGAAGGACAACGTCATTCCTTGGCTCAAACTCTCTTCCTTCTCCAAAATCAGCATAGCATCTTTTCTCCTCTCTGACCTTCTGTCGTCCTTTTAAAATGATGCTTATAGTTACATCAGCCTTGTTTGATGCGATCTCCTGATCTTAAAGTATTTAAGCTAATCATGCAGACAAAGTTCCTTCTGTCTTGTAAGCTAACATTTTCACAGTTTCTGAAGATTCAGACATAGATGTCTTCAGTAATCTGTTCAGTCTTCCTAAAGAATCATTAAAATGATTTAAAACTGAATACTTTTTACAGAATCACTTAATGATATTTTTCATTATTAACAGTGCTAATAGAAACCAGTGCTTATAAATTCAAATTGCAAAATATTTAACTTTTGATTTCACCCTCATATTCAAAATATGATTTCCTGCATCTAAAACACTTAAATGTCTATAAAGTTTCTTTCCATTGTGGTAACTGTAACCAAGTTTCAGTGAAGTTCACTATTGCTACAAAATCAATATTTAAAGTTAGAAAATTTCCTCAAACTCAACAAATTTGGCAGAAATTTCTTAATTTTCCCATTTACTAATAAATACAAGAATACAGTTTACTTGGATTTAATGCAGCTGGATAATAATTTCTTACTATATTCATGCATTGGCTATTACATTAAGAATTTGATTTCTAAAAAAATATTTCATTTGGGTTCACTCAAGTGATGATCAGCTACTTCATTAGTTATAAAGAAAGCAAAATAATACCTAACACACTACAGAGCTCACAATCTCTTCAATAAGATTGAGGATTAAAGCAAAAGATTAAATACATTAGTATAGCAATATCATGAAGTTAAATACAATATGCTAAAATAGAATAAAGATGATCTTCACAGAAGGTAAAAAGGGATTAATAGAGGAAATATTATAAAGCAAGTAAACTTTGAGTTAAATATTAAATAATAAGAAGTCAAGGAAAGAAAAACATTTTCTATAAATGAATTAGACCAAGGCAAAGGAAAAAACCTACTGAGGAATTGAAAGTTAAGCAATTGCTAGTATTTCCATATTGCCAAATCATATGGTGATATAAAAATGTATTTATCTCACCAAAAGCCAACAGGTATAGGTGATTATATTGGTAAACTTAAGCTTTCAAGAGCAACTAGTACTAATATTATACAAATAGTTGCAAAACATTTGTGAATACAAAACATCCTAATTCCTTTTATAAAGCAAGGAAAACATTACCCATTAAATCCGATAAAGATAATAAAAAATAGAAAGCTATAAACCAATATGGTGAATAAATATTGATACAAAATATTAAAAAGAATATCATATCAGAAAAGAGAGCACACATTAGATAATATGCAATGATCAAGTGAGATTAAATCCAGCAAATCAAGATTGTTCAATATTAGAAAATTCTTTAATATCATACAACATGTTAATAAATCTAAGAGGATAAAATACACCTTATTGTAATAGATGATGAAAATTGCTTCAGTATTGTAACAAAGATTCCTCACATTTTTAAAGTCCAAAACTCAAAAGATTCAAGGAATGCTTTAATGCTAAAATGACAATCTTAAAATCAAAGACATTAGAGATATTATTACTAAAACCAAGAAAGACTGACTACTATCTTTGCTACTGTTCAAAATTGTATTAGATGCATTAGTTAATGCAATTATACATGAAAATAAACTTTCATACATTATTGAAGGACATGCAAAGTGGCAAAACTCTTTTGAAGGTGAATTTGGCAACATCAAACCTCAAATAACCTTATCCTTTGACCCAGACATTCTGTTTATAAGACTATTCTAAATGGAGACCTCTGCCAACACCAACAACAAAAATCAGAAGCATAAATTATTCATCCTGACAGCCCTGTTGACATTTTCAAAATATTATACATAATAAAATATTGAAATATGTTTAATATCATCCATACATGGAAGTGTAATGATACATGAATTAGTATATTCACAAAATGCTGTGCTATGTAGCTGTAAAAGAGAAAGGCATCTCTGTGAACTAATAGTTAGTACTCAGATATAAAAATAAATGAAACAAGGGAGGAAGGAAAAGGACATAGAGAAAATCTAATTTGTTACATTTTTGTAAGAAGGTAAAATATGTAAAAATATATTTGGTTTATTTTTGTAAAAGAAATTACATATACAAGAAATAAATGAGTTTTATTTCTTATTAAAATATTTAAAAATGATGTGAGAGTGGAATTTGTGGAGTGCAATTAAAGCAGTGCTTTTATAATTTTTATGTATAAAAGGTTATAAAAATTGTACCATTATTTACATTAGAAATGAAGACAAATATCAAATTATATATTCTAAATTTTAATCTTCCATTTTATGAAAAAATCTAAATGAAAAGTAGAACCCAGGAATTTGGTAGTAAATCTTATATGTATTATTTTATAATTTTTAATGTTTTAGTACAATATATTCCTTTAAAATGTCATAATTAAGTTTATTAATTTTATGATGCCATCTTTAAATTACACTGAAATTAGCTTGTCTAATTCAAATGTGAATACTATCCTATGTATTTTCTACAAAATTAATTTTTGCCTCTCTAGTTGATTTTATTTCAGTTTATTTATGAAAATAGAAATGTTTTATCATAATATATTAGCTGAAGTTGTATATCACTGTAAATTAACATCCATATATAGTACATATGTCAGCAAAAACAGTTCAATATCCCCTTAAACATATAGTTGATATAGTCAATTTCTTTTACCCAATTGTCTATACTACCCCTTCCCTTCTTTTAACTTCTAATTTCATTTTATATTCTAGGAATCTATTTTTGTTTATTTTGATCTATTTGATATACACATATGTGTATATATATATGTATAGATATCCTATATATAAAATCATACAATATGTCCTTCTGATTTATCTCTCTAAACATAATTCTCTCTAGGTCCAGCCATCCTGTAAATTGCAGGATTTCATATTTTTTCTTATAGCTGAGTAGTATTTCATTGTGTATATACTACATATTCTTTATCTGCTTATTTACTGATGGACACTTAGGTTGATTCCAGCTCCTGACTATTGTAAATAACAATACAATGAACATGAGTGTGCATATATCTCTTTTAACTTGTTATCATGTTTTTTCTAACATATCCATAAGTGGGATAATGGGATCATATTAAATTTCTACTCTAAATTCTTTTGCTATATTTTCATTTCGCTTTCAGCAATAGTTACACAAGTTTATATTCCCACCTATAGTGTAAGAGTTTCTTTATATTCTTGTCAACAGTTTCTGTTTCTACTTTTTTGGATAATAGCAATTTTTACAGATCTTAAGTAATATCTCACTGTTACTAGGACTTGTATTTTTGTAATAACATCTTTTTTCTTTTTCTTTCTTCTATCACAGATAATAAACTGGGACCCTGAGTTTTGCATAGTTTATATCTAATCTTTTGAGTCCTAGGGGTTTGCCAGAAACATCTGTTCATGTGCCTGTTGCTCCTCTGTATGTCTTCCTTGGAGAAGCGTGTACTCATTTCTCCTACCCATTTTTTTTAAAGGAAATGTGTAGACAGGGATTATGGCAAACAGAGGGAGGAAAACAGGAAGAAAGAGGAGGAAGAAGCACTGTATTTCACTTAGTTGTTCATCTTGTTTGTTTGCCTGGTCCCGGGATGCATCCTTGAGAGTATGTGGATAGCATTGGTCAAAGGTAGATGGTAAAACCGTTATTCCACCAGGTAGAGCCATTTTACAATTTTTTAAATTGGATTTATTTTGTGTTGTTGAGACATGAATTACTTATATATTTTGGATATGAATTCCTTTTGGATATATGATGTGCAAATAAATATATTTTCCCATTTAGTAGGTCTTTTTCTTTAGATGGCAGTTTCCTTTTTCTGTTCAGAAAAAAAAAAAAAACTTAGTTTGATGTTGTCCCCTTGATATTGGAACTGAATTCCCAAAGTTATCTCTAAGGCCAGTGTCAAAGAACATTTTGCATGTTTTCATCTATGCATTTTATGATTTCAGGTCTGACATCCAAGTTTGAAATATTTTAAATTAATTTTTATTTATAGTGAAATAGTGCTATAATTTCAACATTTTGCATGTGGCTGTCTGGTGTTTCCAACAACATTTATTGACCACCATTTATTCCTTGTCCCATTGTATGCTCTTGACTCCTTTTTCTTAAATTAGTTACACATGTATATGTTGAGTTAATTTCCATGTTCTCAGTTCTGCACAAATCTTCTGTTTGTTTTTATTCCAGTAGCATGCTGATTTGATTACTATTGCTTCGTAGTATAAAGTCAGAGATAGTGACACTTCACTTTCTGTTCTTTTTTATCAAGATTATTTTTGTTAGTTGCAGTTCTAAACAGATAATCATAATTTTTGTTCTATTTCTGTGAAGAAATTCTTTGGAATTTTGATAAGGATTATGTTAAATCTCTATATTGCCTTAGGTAATATGTTCTTTTTAACCAAGTTAATTCTTCTGATCCAAGAGCATTAACTATCTCACCAATTCTCGATTTCTTCTATTTTTAATAATATTTTATAATTTTGAGTGTAGTTATTTCATACTTTTGTTGCATTTATTCAGACATTTCATTTCATTTTGAAAGTATTTTATATGGTATTGTTTTCCTTAGTTTCATCCAGCACCTATTTGTGTAGAGATGCAACATATTTTATTGTATTAATTTTGCATCATTACATTTTATTCTTTTCATTAATTATTTCTAACGGTATTTTCATTGAATTTTTTGTGTTATCTCTATATATTATCATGCCGTCTGTAAATAGCAATAATTTAACTTCATCCTTTGAAATTTATATACCCTTATTTCCTTTCTTTGATCAATTACAATAACCAACACTTCCACCACTATATTGAATAATAGTGGTGGGTTGGACATCTTTTCCTTATTTATAAGTTTGGAGAAAAAGCTTTATTTTTTCCCCATTGAGTATGATGTTGGGTGTGGGTTTACCATATGTAGACTACTATTTAGCAGCATATTTCCTTTATACTCATTTTTGCAGGCTTGTTAATATAAAGGAATTTTGAATCTTATGAAATGTTATTTTTGTATATATTGAGATGATCATATGATTCTTTCCCTTTTATGGATGTGGTGTATCACCTTCAATGATTTGCATATGTTGAACATCCCTTGTATTGATGAATACATCTCACTTGATGATAATTTATGATTCTCTTAATTGTTTGTTGGATTTGGTTGTCTAGTGTTTCATTGGGAATTTTTGCTTCAATCTTCCTGAGGTATTTGTAATTTCCTTTTTATGGCGATGTCCTTGTCTAATTTCAGAATCAAGGTAATTTGGGCATCATAAAAAGCATTTAGAAGTTTGCCATCTTAAATTATTTGAAAAAGTTAAGAAGAAAAGATATTCATTTTTCTTTGAAAGTTAAATATTCTCCATTAGTAAAACCATCTGACTTTTCAGTATTGTTTCAACTTATGTGTTTTTGATCAGTGTTCAGGTTTTCCATTGCATTTTTTGAAATTTTCCATAAATTAATTTTATTGTGTTATAATACTGAAATACGAAATGTCAAGCATTTTCTCAATATCACTGTCATTAGTGCTCAACATTTTAAAATTCCATTTAAAGTTAATCCTTCAAATCAACATAAAATATATAGAAATACTTTTGATACATTATTAAAACATTTTAAAATCATTTCTGATTTTGATAATTATAAAATCAGTTATTTTATTATTTATTTGAAAATAAAAATTAAATCATATAGTGGACACCTATCTGAAACTCCTCAAGATAATTTGCTAAAGCATTTTATTCATCTTCCTTTTCCATAAGTCTGGTTTCCTTCTAAAAATAAAACAAAATGAAAAGTGATTCATGAATGGCAAATACGTTTCATGTTCTTTTTTAAAATTTCTCATACTTTAATCTTATTATGTATGTATTTATGTAAGCATATATGTATGCATTTGATAAGATTACTTATATCCATTTATACTAACTGAATCAAATTCTAACCATATTTAACTATACATATAATCATTAATTTCTAAAATGTTACTTAAAACTCTTTTAATATTCTACCTCACTACAGGATAATTTTCATATCTCAGTATCACTTTGTGAATATTTGATATATTGACATATCAATGTGGAAGTCTAAATTGCTTCTTGGCCAGTTTCTGCTTTATGCAACAGTATATATGATATGCAGAGATCCCTGAGGGGGAAAAAAAGTAAATAAACACACATGTGAGGTCATATTTTCCTTCCAAACTGGGAAAGGTTTTATGGTATTTACACAGCAGATAGTGGAAACTTAGGTTCAACTTAGTGATAGTACCCCAGGGAGTAGTACAGACTCAAAGACAATGAATGCAGAATAACTTATGGAAACTTAGGCCAAGAATAAAGAGTTTCTCTCAAAGTTCTTATAACCTTGTTGGTGACTAGAAGGCAGGAGGGTAACGGCACCAAAAGAAGTCTTGTAAAATAATACAGTAGGAGTTTTATTTGGCAACAGCATTAATATCTGTATTGATTAATGATAGACATCATCTAAATCCATTTGTACTAGTTAAAATAGGAAAAGTTGTTATAACCCTCATAGGAACACAGAAAAATAAAATAAAAGATTTCAAATTTACTGTAACAAGGTATGTAAAGACAGTCTTGTTTATTATATTAAGAAAAAAAAGCAGACTTTAATTGACAGCTATTCTCAAATACAAATAACAAAGATGGAGAAGCATTTTTTCTTTTTCTTTGTTTTCTCTTTAAAATTTATATTGCGTTTATTTCAAATCAAGGTGCAATTAAATTGAATAGGATAATACTTGGATAAATATTTAATTGAATTAAAAATAATACAGTAATATGCATTATTAAAATGAAGGTTACAGTAAGACTTCCCTCTCACGTTCATATTTGTATATTATGTAAAACAAATTGTACAAATATCTTACTATTTTTAATGAGCAGCAAACTTAAATTTCCCTCTTTGTCCGTCACTAATATTTTCTTATATATCCCAATACTCTAAAACAGCTAAATAACTTTAAATCATCAATTCTTGCTTTTTACTAGCTTTTTCATTCTCTTTATTTAACTGAGGCATTCTGTCAGACAAATAATATTAGATGCCAATCAATATTATTATGTGTAAGATACAATCTGCATTTAAAATTAGCATGTACATTTGCAATTTATGAAAGGGACAAAGTTCTTTTGAAACTAGAATTTCTCTTTGTGCATTTTGACCTCTTGTATATATTCTACTTATTATTCAAGGACAGGTTGTCTTCAGAGCTTCCTGAATAAAGAAAGGGTAATGATTTTCATCTGACACCAGAGAATAAAATGTCTTTTATAGCTATGTTCATGCTTCAGGCATTTGGCAGTATGTACAGTGTCGCTTGTTTCTTTAAAGATATGTTACACAAGTGCATCTTAATGAACTCAAACACAACCATATTATTTTATTTATATATATTTGCAAAATAAGCAGATCACTATGTCTAGGTAAAAAAATTATAGTCTTGTAAAATCTTTCTATACCATTCATATTAATAATAACATCCTTTTAGGGAGGTAGTTGGAAGAGTTAGCTGTGGGAAGAACCCCCTTTTCATGACTTTTAAAATTTATTTAGTTGATTTATAAATCCTCAGAGTATGCTAGTGGTCAGTTATAGTAGAGTACAGACTCCCTCTTGTTATGATTCACTTTAGGAATAATTATTAAACAAACCATGTCATTTTGGGAAAGTTAGTTAACTTCTGTGTACTACAGTATACTCAAATCAAAATGGAAAATTGAGATAATTATGGTACATGTTAACTGATTTAAATGGAGTATATCCATTCATTGTTTATTTATGGGGATTAAATTATTTCATATTAGCACAGTATTAAACACCAATTTTTAAATATTTAATTAAAAAACATTTGTGAGTTATATAATTTCACTGATGTTTGTCTTTCAATACATTGGCTCCAAATTATGACATGCTGAGTTTTCCCCCTTTATCCTGTCTTTGGTTCAAATATTATCTCTTTAAAGAAATCTCTCTTTATATGTAGTGGCTAGTATTAAGCAATTTTGTGCTTATTACGTGTGTGTATGGTGTATGCTGTGTGTGTGTATGCCTCAACATGTCCTAAATTGTTAGGTATACACTCAGGAATGATATTTCTAGGTCATATGGGAAATATCATTTTTATAATAATGAGGAAATGTCAGTTTCCAAAGCAGCCACACCATTATACATTCCCAGGTGTGGGAAAGAGGATTCCAGTTTTACCACATTCTCGGCATTGTTATTGTCTGTCTTTTTGATTAAGACAATACCAGTTGGTGAGAGAAAGTTTTCATTCTAGGTTTTATTTTCATTTCCCTATGAATAGTATTTTCTTATGCTTGTGATCATTAATGTAACTACTTCAGCGATATATTTATTCAGAAATTTTGTCCATTTTTCAGTGGGTTGTCTTTTTTAAACATTGAAAAATAAAAATATTTATGTGCATTATGTTATTTGCAATTTTTCTCCTATTCTGCTGTCTTTTCATTCTTTTAATTTCACTCTGTCAAATTAACTGTTTATGAAGAAAAGAAATGCTCAATTTTAATGTAATATAGTACAATTTATCATTTTTGTCGTTTCTGCTTTTGTTTGTATACCTGAGAAGTCATTGCTAACCTAATGCAAAAAAATTTACTCCTACATTTTCTTGTAAGACTTTTATAGCTTTAGCTCTTTAATTTAGATTTATAATCCACTTTGTGCTAGTGTTTTTAAATGTGTAAAGAACGGTTCAAATTTCACACTTTTTCATCTGATATTCAGGTTTTTTTTTTCCTCCATTTGCTGAAGAGTCTGTTGTTGCCCATGGAATTGTCTTAGAAAATTTGCAAACAAAAGGGTAAATTGATCAATATGTCTATATGCCATAATCCCATTATTTTTGTTACTGTAGTCACTATTTTTTTTTTAATTGGAGAAGCTGAGTTCCCACACCTGCTATTTTTTCAAGCCTGTTTTACATATTCTGTATCACTTTCATTTCTATACAAAATTTAGAAGGTATTTGCCAATTTCTGCAAAAAATAAATTGTAATTTTGAGAGGAAGTAAATATAATCTCTAGATCAATGAATACACAAATATTCACTTATCAAACCTTGACTTTTGAGAATAGTCATTTGCATATAATACAGAACAATGTAAATCTAAATCACTGATTTTATAGGTTTTAAAAAATTTATCTTTAGGTTAAAATAATGACATGGGCAATCTACTAAGGAATGTACTTTATGTTTGTATGTATAGAGTTATTAAAAATTAAAAGAAAGAGTAATTTATAAAAAAAGCTTGAAATTATGTAAAACAAAATTACGGGATTTATTTTGCTTTAACAAAAGAAGCACTATTCAAACTTGAGAAATTCCAAGAGATAAAGGATTATTTCCAATTGAAGGAAATGAGAGGACAAAAAAAAAAAAATCAATATTTTCATGAAGAAAGGGTCTACTCACGTTTGGTTTTTAAAAATCTGTAAAGTGGGGAAGCTATTTCCAGATAAATCGCATTAACAAAACATGTATGAAATAATGTAAAATTGTCAGAGTAGAAAGCTCCAAGGTCTTGTCTGCCCATAGAAAGATGGGCAAAAACAATCAGAAATCAACTTCGTAGAAGCTCTGGTAATCAAAGGTTTGTAGCAACCCAAGAGAATTCCCATTAAGGAAAAGCCGGCTTTAAAATGGTAGAAAAGTTCTGTGGTAATTTATTTGTTTGCCAGACCTGTGATATCACTCTTGATCTTAGTACTGACTAGAGGACAACCTGAGGAAATCATTTCCATCTCTCCACCCAGAGGGAACAAACAGACTACTTGAAAATTATGGTTTACCTGTTAACCTTTCTAGGGGATAGCTGGAATATGACTTGCTTACATATTTCTTTCAGAATGCTGATGGGAAAACTAGCAGGCATTGTTTGTTAATACTATAAGGGAACTATAAAACCACATACATAAAGAAAATTTGGTAAAAACATACAATGAAATATGAAGCTTTAGAAAGGAAATTTTGACATAAACAATAACATGGCTGAAAACTGAAGAAACACCAAGTGACATAACCCAGACATACAAATCTTACCTGTTTCTGTTTATATGTGGTAACTAGACTTGCTAAATTCATGTAGCTAAATAGAACTGTGGTTGTCAGAACCTGATCTAGGGAAGGAATGTGGGAATTGCTTTTTAATAAGTAAAAAGTTTCTGTTTAGGATAAGAAAAAATTTCTAAAAATGGATATTCATGAAGGTGTACAATATTGCAACTGTACTTAACAACAATAAATTATACATTTAATATAGTTAAGTGGAAAATTTTAAATGTGTATACTTACCACATTAAAAATTAAAAATATGGAGCATGATTTGAAAGTGAGTGCTCTATTTGACTGAAACAGGGAAGAGGGAACAGTAATTGGGGAGGAGCTGTCTGGAAAGATTCAATTCATGGTTCCAAATCTTGATTGCTGTTGAGTAATACATTGTTTATAGACAGTAGATGAACAGGGAACAATAGTTTGCACTGAAAGTATGTTTTGGATTGTGCAATTGGATGGTGAATCTAATGAAGTTGTAAAGGATATCTTGAAGTTTTTGCTTTAGCAATGTTTTGCTTCAATATATTATTTATTATAGATCCATGTATTTATAAAAGATAGTAAAAAGGAATAGCATGCTTGTTATCTACATCACAGGAAAATTTTTCTGTTTTTATATCTCACCACATCTCGTTTTAAGTATCTATACACCTATGTCCAAGTTTGTAAGCATTTAGCCATGAACACTAAGGAAATTAAAATGAATGAATAATAAATAAACAGAAGGAGGAAGGAAGAAAAGAAAAAGAGAAGAAAGGAAGGAGAGAAGAACGTGAAAGAGGACGCATCAGCATATATTCTGGTAATGCAATAAAATTATATATATACATATGTGCATATGTGTAGTTACATCAACAGGTAAAAGAAACAAATGTATAACAAAGACTATGAAGTTTACCAGCTGCTATAACCTCATACACTGCTCAAATTCTAGCAAAGGTGTTGCTTGTCTTTTGCATTTGCCTGAAATCTCCCCATAGGTAAATATGAATTTACAAGTTGTGACAAAAAGCCTATTGTCCTACATCTGTTCCCTTTACAGCAAAGAGTATCATTAAATAGAAACCATTTAGAAGTTTAAAATTATAAATTTTTAACACCATTGAATATACAAATCTCAGGTATTTGCTAGTTCTACAGCAGTCAACCAGGACTAGAATATAACAGCTATTGCCAGAAGGTATTAGTTTTGCAATTTAAAGGGAGAAAATAATATTAAGAAAGATTTTGAAAGGCCATATTTTAAGGAAGGGTACAGGCAAGAATGAAGGTGATCAGGCAAACAGGCAGGAACATAGAGAAGGAAGAAATACTTTATTTTATGTCCATATTAGTCATTCACACTGGTTGCTTTCCCCCCAGACTTTGGACTGAACCCAGGTGCATGTGGCCTGCGCCCTTTGGAAGTGATTGATCTAACCATTGCTCCATCAGGGTGCAACTGAAAGACTATTTTTTTAGGCTCTTATGAGTTTTATTCTTTTAATAATTATATAAACAAGTAAAAACAATTTACAAATTAGCAAGGCATGATCATAATTAAAAAAATAAAATAGCAGTTCTAACCAATCAAGAATGCAGCAGATAACATGCTTGATATTTCATAAATGAGAAAAAACATTCACTTAGAGTAAAGATCTTCATTTTAGAGTAATTTGGGGCCAAAAGATAAACATTACACCCTCTTTCATCAGCATACGGAAAACAGAGGGGCTGTGCTCTTTCTTTTTTCCCATTAGGAAAGAAAAGAAATGAACTGATAGAAAAAGCCTAATTTCTTAAAGCTTCTATTTATAAGGTACATTTCCAAGGTCATTTCAGAAACTAAATAGGACGGAAACAGAGAAATTTCAAAGGAAATATGACTTCAATTTTGCAAACGTTAATGATCTATATAATCTATATACATTTACTTCTTGGATAAAATGCAGTAGTTAATAAATTATGTTTAAATGGATAAAAAGGACCATTGCTCCAATAAATCAACTGCTCCAATAGAATTAATATCAAGTTTTTCAAAGAAACAATGAAGCATTGCAGAAATTAAACTCATGTGTTGTCATAAGAAATATAAATCAGTATGATATTAAAATGTTTAATATTCAATTGCAAATGTATTGAGAGATCATCAATTCTGCAAGAGGAACTATGCTAATCTGAGTACATAAAGATACTCTACATATAAATATATATGTTCTTTTAATTTCACATTCACAACTGGTAGAACTAGTGACAAACATATCACTGGAAAGTATTGCAATATGTTGTGACATTGTGATAAATGCAAAGATAGTAGATTATTTAAAGTACAGAGGTAGTGTGATAGAGAAAGCATTGACACTTTTAGGATGAAACTATCCCAGGACATAAAGTCTTTCCTCCTAGAGAATGATTTAAAAAAAATAGAATAAGTGTTATTGAAGAGGAAATGTAATATTCTCAGCAAACATTATGGTTTGCCCAGTGAGATACAATATCATTGGCACTGTTACAGTGTAGAGTAAGGGAATGAAAATGGCAGGAGAGGAGAAGGGAAAGACTAAATAGAGGAGGAGAGAAAGAGAAAACATGATTTAAACTGCTCATAAAATTACTTTGGAGACAAGGTAAGGGAGAAGTAAATGATCAACTCCAGGGTTTTGAATTTGAATTGTAGGAGTAGATGTTATCAAAAAGAATATGAGACGCAACAATGAAATTTAAGAGGATAGTTAGAAGTAGGTAGAATTTAATAAGTTTATATTGAATCATACTGAATTTTAGGTTCATTCAGGTAATAAAATGTCAATGCCCAATAGAATGTTAAATAAGAAGACCAAGATCTTAAAGCAATAAGTTAGTATTTGGTTTTATAAGAGATTGCCAACCAATTAACCATTACATGTCTGTAGAGGTAAATACAATGCTCATTTCCATTATAGAGGGAGGAGTTCCAAGTCAAAAAGTGATGCTTCTGAATCTGTGACATTGCACTATTTTTGACTGACATTATTATGTTGCAAAAGTGTTTTCTTTATAAATATCTGTTGACTCTGTATTTATGTTTCTGAAGTTTTCAGTTTGTGCATTGTGCTTATAAAAAGTTTTAAATATAAAGCTAGAATTATATTATTCTCCGATGACTTGTGGGCTTGTGATTTTAATTTGAAAGTTTAATGAACCTGTTTCACTATCCTGAGATATGTAAATTTATATGTCAATATTCATTTATAAGTACAACTTTTATATAGAGTTTCTAATAGTTTGAGATTTTTTTATTTGGACCATAATATCGACTTGATTATAGAAATTATTGTGATAAATATAAGAAAGATACTAGTGAGGAAAAAAAATCTATAATTGCAGGTTCAAAATAAAAAATTTGGGGTAAAAACAATGCAATACAAGTATTTAAAACTCAAATATGCAAGGATAGATGGATAGAGAAACACACAGTAAATAACAACAGATAGATAAAAAATGAGCCTATATTTACTTGTTCATCTTTTTAAGCATACGGTAAGTTCAACTGAGGCTCAAATATTAAGTAATAGCAATGTTAATAGTCCAAACTCAATGATATTAGAAGAAGAAACTAGTTTTGATTGGCTTATTAACAATAGTTTGTTATTTCTCCCTCCCCACAAATTACAAAACAAGACTCCAAACAAAATATTGTTTGAAGACCTGTTATATAAAAGTGCATGTGGTTTAAGACATAACAGAAGGAAAAGATGGGGAAAAGAGAGTGTTACTTGGTTACATAATTTCACCACTTAATTATTTTTTGCATAGTATAATTTAAAACATAAGTACACAGTTTTTCTCAGTATCCTAGGTCTAGTGTCAAGGGAGACAAATCCTGAAAAGGTTTTCATTTCATCAGTTAATTGGTTAAGTCAAAAATCAAAACCTATAGGGGAATGAAAATGATAGAGGAGTAATCTGTAAATCTTTGATGTAGTCACAAAAATGGATTCCACAGCAAATGATCTCACAGGGAAATGTGGAGCCATATAAAGTTGTCCCTTGAACCAAAGTAAGAGGAGAAACCTTCGTGATCCCACATTGACTAAATAGTCATTGGAAAGGCTGCTTGAGGAGGGGACTTGAATTTAGTGAAGTGATTCTATTAGTGTGCGGGGTGTGGGATTCACCTCTGAGCGATCAGCAACCAAACACCCAGTGACTAAGGGAATAGGCCTTGGATCTGAAGGCGACATTCCAGCATCCACTCTAATCAATGAAACCTGATTTTAATATTCAAAAATAGACAAAAATAAAAAAGAAGAAGAAAGCAGAGCAGTGTATAACATTTTAAATATATTCTTAAGGTTTAACCGATGATGATTATTTTTCAGTATATCCAGAGTTTATTTACTAATGTCCTGAATTAAAATTCTTTATAAATAACTATTTATTCCATGGTTTGAAATAATATCAGCTTGTTATTTTCTAATTAAATTTGTAAAGCTTAAGTTCCTTCTTTTTCTTACTAAAGTAGCATATAAATACCATTAAACTGATGAAATAGCTAAATTCAAAAATGAGGGTGAGTCTTTTGTCCTTTATAATAACCTCCTTGATGCTAGATTTCTTATTGGTAGCCTTTATTGACAGAAGAAAATGCATTTTGTAAGCATGTCAGCCAAAGATAGCATTTATAGCTTCTAAATAATTAGGTATTGATCAATTTCACCAGGAATATATGGGCCATTTTTTCAAGCTTGCTCATTCTTAAAGATCATACAGTTTCAATGAGAGAAATAATAAGAGTCTCAATTCTTAATAGCTGACTTCTGTTGCTGATGTTTCATAATCACATGAATGAAGTGCAGTTGTCTAAGGAGCACATCATTATTGCTTTAATTTTATTAAACTTCATTGATCTTCACTCTTATACAAATAAAATAATGGCCAATTTTGCCTTCAAATTTTAAGCTACAAAAGAACAGGTATGTTGAGAAATGTCTAAAATCCAAGTGATATGTAAAAGTTACACACAACCAGGCAGAAAAAAATAGCAGACTTCACACACTGCTACTCTCAAATGGCAGAAGTAAATACTAAATACATTCTTAGGTGAACTTATATAAGGTCAGTGCCATGGTGTGGAGATGATGATCAGACCCTTGCTTGAGTAGCATTCTTTCATTGCCTTGGTGGATATGAGAGAGGAAACTTTATTTTAAAATTGACTGTTTATACCTTAAGGTATATTAAGAACCATCATTAATAATAATTGGTGATATATAAATATAAACATAGTTATAAATAGAGATCTATAGATATGCAAATAATAATTGCTAGATAGAGATATTTTGGCTAAAAATAAAGTTTTTATTTGTTTATTTATAATTCACATAACATTCATCATTTCAGTATTTAAAATGCTGGCTAAATAGTCAAAGATTTCTGAACTCTGAAAAAATTAGCATAGAACTTTCTATTACACAAAAAAAGAAAAGAAAAAAAAAATCCCATAAAGCAAGTCCAAATCCTCAGAGGCAGGAGCGTTGGCTTACGATTTCCAGGAGCAGCTGTGACAGCACAACATTAGAAGCTCTCCAGAATGAAGGACCATCATCCTTTTATTTTTCCCATATGGCTATGGGATGTGCTTGTATTATATTGAGAAGGATATGAAACTCAAGACAGGGTCTGGGGAAGATGTTATTTTGTTGTGCCTGAGTCAGGTTTGATTTCAAGGACAGAGAGTTGTACCATTTGTGTGCTGTTTTATTTTATATTATCCCCAAACCTTAGGGTGTATGGCTTTTGTAGGTGGAAGGATGAAAAAGGAACCGGCGTGCCTTAACTCTATCCAAAATAATTTCCAGCACCAAAGATACATTTCTGATATACATGAAACCACCAAAATACCAATATAGTTTACTTGTCTGTGCAAAGCATACTGTCTACGTGACTCATAAGCCCATGTAGTGCATCTTGGATTGATGAATTATCCTACAAGAATAGTAATTCCTATTCTTTCTTTCACAATGCTGCAATGGCCAATAAGAAAACTTCTGGTCACACAGATTGTTACAAACAGACAAACAAAAACAAGAACAAAAACAAAACAATGGATGCCCACACCACATTTGGATTTTGATCCTTTGACAGTGTACCTCTGTATATAGCACAGTTTTGCCCAGGTGTAAACATTTGAACTGATTAGATTGATTCCCTGGGAGAGATAATCAGAGAGACAGTGTATCTGATATATTATTTGCCTTCTGCATCTCCAAATGGATAAACTAATAATAGGAGTTTATTTGTTCTCCTAAAGTTAATATAGTCAGAAAATACCTAAGATTGTTTCCTTTCCTGATCACTTTAAATTTTCTGGCAAAAGTAAGGACCTGGATATTGTTTTATTTCTGATTACAATGTTGACTATTCTCATATATGAATGCTTCCTGTACACTTGAATAATTTAGTCTATATTAATAAATAAAATTTTTATTATCCAATGTTTCAATAATTCTATGTACAGATGTGTTTGTAAATTCAGTATATATTAAGTATATAGAAAAATAATGAAATGCTAAACTTCAATTTAAAGTTAAATATACTTTGATAGATATAGCATGCACTATATAGCATGTGGTACAATGAAATTAAGGTACTGTTTGTGAACCATTTTACATTTTGCATTTCCTGAAATATTCGAAGTCAATACTTGGAGTATTCACATTTTTTCTGCATTAAGTTCATCACTGTCTTTGAAACTTCATCTAACATTTCAAAGCAATAAATAAACAAGCGATTCAATTTCTTTTGAAAATGTATTAAGAATTTGAAAAAGTCTTCCTAATATTCTGTAGCATTCTTTGAGGTATTAGAAATCTAATAATGTGAAAATGTGAAAAACAGGTGAAAATAATAAGTTCTAGAAGTAGTTTAAGGTATGTGTTCACACACACTGAAGATGACATTGAATTGAGTCATACAATTCCTGACACTAGATATTATTTTCAATTGTCAAAGAACTATGTAGTAAAACAATGCAAAATAATACTTTTCTGATGTATTTCTACAAGTCTTATGCTAATTAAATTGTTATAAATAAAGAGGCTCTAGGTGCATTTGTAGCAATTATCAGCAACTGAATAATTTCAATGACTAAATTCATTACAACATATATAACAAATTTAGTTTGAGTGAATTTACTGAATTTATTTATCTATTTTTATTGCTTTCTTGAGATTAATTTTAGTGTAGAGATAATTAGGTCAAAATCCCCACTAATTTTTATATTTCTTTTGTTCTCTGTGATTAATTGCTTTAATTGAAATTTCACAAATAATTACTAATATGTGAACATTACTGTACTATCTTACACTAGATTTGCATTTTTAAAAGTTTATTTGCTTCATGAATCACTAGTATGTAGCAATTTTGTGTGAGCATGGAATTGTTAAAAATCAACATCACTATGAGGGAATATTGAAAGCAAAGAATAAGAACACAGCAAAGCTAAAGAGACAAAACCCTGAAAAATGGCATGAACCTACATGGGGTAGATAGCACACAAATCAATTCCAGCTCCATCAGAGACACAGCCACACTAGATAGTCACCATCACTACTATGTCGTTGATCTTTTTTGCATGCATTGCTGCGCTACTTGCTCAAGAGCAAAAAAATCTCAGGTGTGATGATCTACTTGCCTCAGCATAACAGTAATTTTGTTTTGTCTTAAGTCTTCTTGCATAATATCTTGTCTTATATCTTACATCTTTCCCCTCTCATTTTACATGCTAGGAATAAATAATAGTCTCTTCAAAATCAATACAGATAGACAACATATCCATCCAAAGATGGAGGTTAAATATTTGTGTTCATGGCTTAATAATGTGACAACTTTAAATTTTAAATGCTTCACTGTAGAATCAGGCATATTTTCTCACCTATAACAGATCAGAGACACCTGTTATCACATAGCAAAGAAGGGAAAAATGTGTGTTCTTCACAAGTAGAAAAACCTTTAAAGTGACATTGAAGAAGGGACTAAGTTATAATTAAATTTGCTAAAATACCTTAATTTATTTTAGACCTCCTAAATACGTTCTGTTATAATTTTTGGATATAATTAAGTTAAAAACCCATTATTTATTCTTAAATAGAATTTATCTAGTTAGCCCTTTTACTCATAACTTTTTATGAACATTTCCACTTGCATTATATTTTGCATTTTATTACTTTGAAAGAATGTCTCCACAAGTATACATGGTCTTGCTGAATTCCATACATACTTGAGTACTTCAAATAATTTAGCTGAATTTTCACTTTTCTTGTTTTTAGTGTAGTTTCATGCATTTATTCAATAAACCTTATAGTGTTTATTATATGCTAGAATTTATATGCTAACATACTCCAACATTAACACATTTCTTCCTCAAAAGAAGCTTATGTTGATAATATTATTTTTATCATCACTTAAAGAAACTGAGGCACAAAGGGTTAAATGACATAGCACAAAAGCAGAATTCAAATGGATGATATAAGTTTAGTGTCCAAAATCTCATATACTCTGGTAAACTGTCTAAAATCTGAAGAATTATGATAGAAAAGATAATTCTATTACCTATGTTTCTTATTTTCCAATCACATAAAAAGGGTCCTCTGTGTCAACAGAAATTTTATACTCCTTAGGTAAAACGCATTTGATTTCAAAGCATATTTTTTTCTTTCCTGCAGTGAACTAACTACATTTTTGGAATGAAATTTATTGGAAAGCAGAATAACAATGACTCTTATCTGGCCTATCTCATTCTACTATGCTTGTTTGTTGGTTATGGCTAATCAATCCAAGAAGAAAAAAACTTACCAAACCTGGAAAACGGGATTATTTGCTGTTGGAATTCAAAAAAAAATTGAAAAAGAGATGCACACAGAAAGAACTTGTTGGTGGCAAATTATTTCACAAGAAAAATGCAGAAACCATGTTCATCAGGTCCCCTGAGCTTCTTTGATTACTATCACTCCTTAATTCTATTTCATTCCATATTTAAGGAATTAGGACTATTACAATAAATTAAAAATGCTCTAAATCTTAATTACTACCAAATTAGAAAATGAAATGCATTGCCTTCTTGGAGAAACTACAGAGATTAATGCTAGCATCGAACACAAAACATATGAAAATATGATACTTCATTACTCTCATTTGTCCATTCTAACAAAAAACAAAGACTTCCAAAAAACAGAAATGCTTACTTAAATTAATGAAATGGGGTATCTCTGACATAGGCTTTCCAGTTGCTTTCTCCTTGTTGGAAACAACGTGTTAGTGCTATTATCTGAAAATCCTTTAATTTCCAAAGACATCTTTTCTACACTTTGATACATAAGGGCTACCAGAATTAGCTACTTGGCCTGATGAAAACACCGCCTATTTTAGGGCTATCTCACTTTCTGTCTCTATGATACATGGTCTTTGATTGCTTCATTGTTACGAAGGACATAACCTTAGTCTAGTACATTGATTATCTTTATCTCAAAACCCCTGGAGAGAAGAAAGTAGTAAGAGATATGTGACAGAGGACAGGACACAATGAAATTCAGATATGTAATTTTCCAGAAATCTGGATATGACCTGATTATAACACATGTTTTACTACATCCTGTATTTTCTACCACTAAGAAGGAAAACTATCAGGTGGGTTCTTAGCTAACTCCAAACCTGCTATATTTTAGTGGGACATAGATTGAGAGAAGAGTCTCCAGTTGTTCAGTTCAGAGCATAAGTGCCTCTGACAGTGATGGTTAAAAGCATCAGAAACCAATGCAATTTGAAATTTCTGTAGCAGATTTGAGTACTATCTGGAAGACAGGACATTTCGATAGGATAAAAGGCCTACTAAAGGTTGATGAATAATAGATACATCAGATAAACAAACAGTTATGCTCTCCATGAGAAACTGGTATCCTTTTGTTAGTAGGCTTTGATAAAGATAAAATGATGAATAATGAGCTACCATGTGCCCATGCAAACTGTTTTACTTCCATAACTGCTATGTCATCCACTTAATTGTATCATTGTATTTCCCCAATAACCCAGTGTTAGTGTTAATTTTTTTTCTCGGTCTGATCATATCTTGAAGGTATATAGGTGTTGAATGAACAATTTGTTCATGCTTGCAAAGAGCCTACTCTTGTCAAATTGCTAACCTTGCTTTAACCCATACTATTGCCTTAAAGAGAATCTCCATCATCACTTAACAGAAGATGAAAACCCATGTTTAATTTCAGATATTGTACTGTAGTATGAGATAGTCTTAAGTAGAGTGTTTTAACATTATGACCCCTCTCAGGTTTGGTCCTGAAGGAGAATAGAATATGTAAATCTCCCAAGTAGGCAGAAGTTTATGCAGAGGTCTTTATTCACTTAGTCTGGGAAGATTATCTAATATTGAGGTGCACACTGATTTCCAGGGAAAGGCTAACAGCTTTCGATAGGGAGAAAACAAGAGCATAACTTATAACAGTCCTCCTATATCTTCATTAATGGAGATTTTTAGTAAACACATTGTCAAGACAACGTACTCTGTGAAAGGAGTCGTTATTCTTGACCAGACAATTCATTGTTTTCTCAAAGGACTCTAAAATACATCACCATGATAGCAAGATAAGGACTAGCACAGTCACAGAATTCATATCACCAATACATACAAAATGTCATTTTCAGTGAAATATATTTGTTATGGAGAAAGTATAAAATAAATTTTTTTTTCTCCTCTGGAGTTTTCTATCTATAAGACCTTGGCCTATCCCAACTTGTACTTACTGAATGCATTTTGTCTTTGTCTTCCCCCAGTATATTTCCACTGACAGAAAAGAACAGCAAAACAATATCTAATTGTTAAAAAAGACAATAGAATCAATAATGCTCATGTAATTTTCTGGTTTTCACATATATCACATCACTCAGAAACCTGTAACACTTAGAGAATGATAGAAATTTCAACTGAGATCTACAAAATGAAAGCTTTGCAATGGTAAGGAACTTCATGTCACTGATCAATGATCTTAATTGGCAAATAATTCAAGGTGCTACTTCTCATAACTTAATATTTTGTGAGTCTAGGAATGAAGGAGTACAGTTGGAAGTGATATTTTCAACATTTACCTAATAATCTACTGCCAATTAGTTGTATTCCTATTCTCACAAATAAACTATACAGCTTATTTATTTAGGGATATTATTACCAAAAAATATTTGGGGATATTGTCAGCAAAACAAAAACAAAAACAAAAACAAAAACAAAAAAACAATGATGGTTCAGGCAATTAGAAGTTTTAGAATGCCAGTTAGAAAAGTTGTTTCCCTGGCACCTAAAATTGAAAGGACTAGTTTAGTTCTGGGGGCCCCTACAAAAAACTTTTTGTTAGAAATTTCTACCTCTTTTCCAAAAGAATAAGCTTACTGGGGAGACAAAATCTGCTATCACCTTTAACAGTTGTCTTTAAAATTATTAATTTTTTTTAAGTTTAGCTATTTCTTCTACTCAAAATATGCATTTAATGCCCACACTGTAGTGAGCATTGTTATAGCACAAGGTATTTATCAACTGAGAAAGAGAAAAATGTGTCTATAGTCACAAAGCTAACATTCTAGAGGGTATGTGACATATATAATACAAATGATGTCGTGTTCTTTAACAAAAAGGGAAGATACACACACAAACTATATATATATATATATATATATCATGTGATCTCATTTGAAAATATTGTATATACCCTCTTTAAACAAATATTAGAAGACAATAAGTCAATAAATCAATGAATTCAAAATCTAGGTGCTGGATTAATGTCTACTTTATCTTTTACATTATTACCCAAATTTCATTTTAAAAGGGAATTTTAATTTATCTTTGAAAAAAAAGGCTTTATTTCTAATAAATAATAATAATCAAACCTCTAACAAAAATGTATAGAAGATGATAAAATGTATACCATAAAGAGAAAACTCAATATAATTCTTACAATGGTCTAAACTCTAAGACAAAACTAAAATTATTTTAATATTATGTATTTGGGGAATATCTTTTGATGGAGTATGCTCAAATTTTCTAAGAAAATATAACTGTGACTTTTCTATAAATACCTGATAAGGTAGACACCAAGATGCATGAGAGATGTCCTTCTCTAAAGAAAAACTTGTTTCCCCATCTAGCAACTTCTGTGTGGTTTGTCTCTGCTGCTGGGGTATCAGCGGGTGAGGATGCTCTTCAACACTGTGGAATAAGTATCTGTTTTTAACCCATCACAGAAATATTCTGCTGGTTAAATAAACTGTAAAATTCAGTGTTGTGTTGATCAAAATACTATCAAATCTGTGTCATCGCCCAACCTTTCACTCTGTTGAACATTGCTGGTTTCCTCAACTATAATCCTAATGAGGATGCCTCTCCCCAGTGTTGAAACTGACCTGAGCAGAATTAAGGCGTGTGTGTATATTTGTGTGTGTGTGTGTGTGTGTGTGTGTGTGTGTTTGTATTTATGTGCTAAAGGCACAGAGATGCCTGTGTTCCGGAATCTTGAAGCTTGCTGTTTCAGTGGTATTGAAGGAGAGTAAAGTATGGAGCTCATGATAGGCCCCCCACCTCCCAGTGCTTCCATCTACTCTGAGGATAAATGAACTGGGGATTACACAGATCATTATGTTCTTGACAAAATGCCCCCCATGTCATAGCTTTTTTTCACTCTCCTTGCTACTCTGTTTTATAAATTTTGGTTCTCTCTCCTGACTCTGTCTCCTCAATTTTCCCACTCTCCCCTAGTACGTAAAGATTAAGCTAAAGACTTCTTACTTTTCAATATAGTATTATTTTCTTTCTGATTCCAAGATTATGACTAAATTAAGCTAATGCATAGAGGCATAAAGAGGGGAAACAACTTACTGGTAAGAAAAAATTTGGAGTATTGAAAAAGGGTTAGAAGTTGTCCACTGTATTTGTTCTCTAAATATTAGAAACTGTTTACAACTGTTGAGTCTGTGTTCATATATGATAATTATAAGACAGTAAGGCAAATAAAAATTGTAGACTATAGTAATATATAATTGAATTATTTACAATATGATGTGAACCTACTGGCATTTTTCAATCAGAATTAGGAATCGTGCCATATTGATAACACTAAGGGCACCAGGGTATCATTAGGATAAGTTTTGCTCTTATTTTATCAGTCATCCAATTATGAAATTTCTACTTACTATCTTTAAAGTATTTACAAATGTCAATCTTTCCTTCTAGGGAATAGCTTGTTATGAAGTATTCCCTGTAATTGTCACTTTAACTGCCATGACAGCACAATGAAAGTCTGTCTTAATTACTGTCTTGTCTCATTTTTCATTTAACATGCTTCTTTCTAGTAAGGTAAATCACATAGGGTTTCCAACCTAAAAATACTGTCTGCAATGTAAGGTGATTATTGAGAAATCAGAGACATATCTGAATATTTTGAACCATCATTTCTTATCCTTGCACAGATAAATAGCATTAGAAATATACCTATAATAAATAATATAATGTCCCCTTTTCTTTAATGAGACATTGCCCCTTGCCTTGAAAAGAAAGGATTTATTTTGATCGGTTTGACCTTAATACTAGTAAAGTAAGTGCACACTGGTAGAGCAGTGGTTTAATCAGCTGCCTTCTGACAAGTGAGCAGTCCACATTGCCCAGGGATCTGGGTTCCTGCCCCACGGTCAAGGTGAAGACCAAGATGAACAGCTAAATACAATTCTTCTTTCTCCTCTTTCTTCCTGCCTCTCTCTGCTTGACTCATTTCTGCCTGTATCTTTAAAAAAAATGCTAATAAAATATTAAGGTCTGAAAACTAAAGAAAGCATATAAGCCTATCCAAAAAAAGTCAATACAGTTACTTGACTTAACATTTCCCTAAAGGAAAAAAGATCCACAGAATTATTTTAAATGAAAAGTGGATTTATACAATCCTCTTTACAGGGAGAGTATAACAGAGTGATTTAGAGTTAGAGACTATTTTGAACTGAAAACTATTCCCTAGTATCTTATTGCAATAAAAGTAAACACATCAAAATTTGACAATTCGAAACAATTGACAAAAGAAAAATCTAGCCTCAGTTTATAGAATTAGAACTTTCAACAAATTATAAATGAGGTAAAATGACTTCAGTAAAATAGGTATAGGAAACATGAGCTCAGGTAATTTTTTAAAAAATGATGTAGGTTAAGGTTAGAAATAAGCATCAATTTTGTGAGTCACATTTAGTTAAGTTCTGATAATAAGTGATATGAACAACAGTGGATAACATTTATCAATATTCAAATAAAAACAATTTGAAGAGGAAAAAGGCATAAAATAATTCAAATTCTTGAGGAAAAAACATCAATAAGGTTAAATAGGAGAAATAAATTGTCACAATTTACTTATGGATGCCTAAACATATTAAATCCTATTCATGAAAACTGTATGAAAAGCAACCAATATTAAACTATGTAAATGGTTTCCACATTGTCAAAACAGACATACGGAAGAGGTAAATAACCCAGAATTTTTCAGTTATAAAATGACCAGCATTATGTGTTAGCTACACGTCCTTACCTCTGTGGGGAGCTCAAGATTAATTTATTTTGTTCAAATTTATATTTCATAGGGCAACAAGATTGCTGATATGAGTCAATGCCAAGTACGTAAATATGTTCCCATGGTAGAAGAGGTAGCTTTTAGTGACAAAGTCAAGGAGTTTATAAATAGAACAGCTCAATTATCTTGACTTACTTGGAATAATCTCCCTTAAGATACACTTTTCTTTATACATGAACTGCTGGAACTATTTTACAGCATTTACTCATATCTGTCTTAGTCTACCTCCCTCACTTATTGACTGAAGTTCAGTTTTGAGTGAAAATGAAGGCCAGCAAGTGGGAAGGAGCAAATGATCAAAAACAAGAAATAAATCTTTCAGGAAAAATTCCTGGACCTGACAATTGCTTTCCATTTTTAAAAGTAAGTTCCTTTAATATTTCTAGTGAAGTAGGCAACTGCTACGAAAAATACTACATAAATAGCAAGGATCTTAACTTGCATGTGATCTCAAGTAAGGGTCAATGTTAGAAATAAGACATGAGCTTCATTTTTAATGCATACAGATTGAACTTAAAGTCTTTTAAAAGATGGGCTATACCTCTTTTACTAGACTGAAGAGAAAGAACTGGAGTTTTTACTTGAGGTTTAACATCAGAATATGTATAGGGGAAATAAGATAAAATTATAAAATAAAGGAGTTTATGTTTCCTGGGGCCTTGTGCATATTTGGGGCTGATCGAAGAATAAATAGTATGGAATAGTGAAGTATTAGGAAAATGTATGTATAGACTAGAAGCCATTGTAGAATAATAAACCCTTTGCATATAGACTTAATAGTATACAGATGAATTTTTTTGCAATGAAAGGCAGTGACGAAACAAATAATAAGAGAAGTTATAGATGCCAGAATGCAAAGAAGCAAAATTTACTGTTTTAGTGTTACTATTTAGAGAAAATTTGTTTGCACTCTAACAGGGAATAGTCAATCTTGTTATTTGGTTATATAAATGAAATATAGTTTTAATCTGTTTCTTTAATATTGATTTGTAGAGAATGTATTTCTCACTGCCCTTTATAATTTTTAAAATAGGATTTGGGATATAAAAACCAATAATGTTGTTACGTGTTATAACAATTGTATGGGAAAATTAATTCAAGATTAATAGTGGTATTCAAAGGAGGATGAGGTTGTATAAAATAATTGTTTATCGATTTATTTTGATTTACCTGCATAAAATAGTCACCTTAAATCTTCTGTTCAAATGAATACATTAGTTTTTCTTTTTCCCCTGAGTACATAGAATGTTTAATATACTTTGAGTTCAAAAATAAACTAAAAGAGAGATAAGGATGTTTTCTTCCTTATACTTTTCAATTTAATATTTTATAATTTGATTGAATTTCAGTGCAATTTGTTATACCTTTTTCTAATGCCAGATAAATTTTGGGTGTTACTAATTCCTGCTATAACTAAATCTCTGCTAATAAAAGATTGCCTTAACCTTCAGTTTGGGAACTGATTTACATGTTTACATTAAATATCTTTATATTTTTTGTCATGGCATGCTCTGTCAGACATAATTCTTTTTTAGTGAAATATCACAAATATCACATACCGTAATTTTCCCTTCTCATTCTTGATCCAGTCTCAAAATGAGGAGAATTCTTATTAGATTTTTCTTGCAAAAACTACATAAATGCATCAATAACTTGGAAGTTCATTAAAAGATATTTTTGCTTAGTAAACCTCATAATGAAAAGTTTAATGTATCATATGCATGTCTTAATCTTCTCAATTTTAAAAGACTCTTAACTAATCAAATACTTTTTATCACTAGGTTTTTCTCTTATGAAAACATCTCCATTAATAAGCGATCTCTAATTTTACTTCATAGCTGGCACCTTCAATGTTATTTTAATAAAAACAGCAAACCTAGAAATAACTCATATTTGAATGACTAATATGTAAGAGAGTTTCTTATATGCCAGACACAATTCTATATATTTTATATCTATATTTTACTTAATCCTCATAACCTGCCTAACAGACATTATTAATATCGTCCCCATTTGTTTAAATAAAGAAAATTTATTGCTGACAAATTAAATATCTTTACAGATGATAGATTAAGTAATTAATAAAAAGAATTCAAATTTGAGAAGCCTGACAGCTAAGCCCATGCTACTTAGCACTCTCTTAACCCTGATCATAGCTAGTATTCTGCCACAACATGGAAATGGTGTAGTAGAGCAAGAAGCTCTTTTTTCAGATAACCTGTCACATCTTTGCAAGTCATTGCACAATGACCACAGTGGCTAACTAGAATCTCCTCGTTAAAAATATGCCATATCCAATTGGATGAAACATTATAGTGTTACTTTTATTGTAAGGGCTACTTTTACTATTCTCAATCGAGTGATTAAAATACTGCCCTATTTGATAAGAATTAGAAGATGGCAATTTATTATTGATGCATTGCTAAACAAAAATAAGAGAGAGTAACTGGAGAGAGATTTGATCCTTAGCCTTATCCTGATGCATAATAATTTTTACTTGATTCAGCTCATTCAGAGAATATTATAAGACATGATTGCTTTTGTCTAGATATAGGGATCATAGGCATGTGGGCGATTCATTTGTCTATATAATGAAAATGACAGGTTTACCACCTTCATCATAACCACTTCTCAACAATATAAATTAAAATGTATTCACAATAGAAATTTATTACTGCCTCTTTAGAAATGATGTGAAGATTGAGCTTACTAAAATTTAATAAACATAGTGTGAAATCCTATAGCAACTTCAGAATCTGAAAATGAAGTTCTTGACCTTCATGGGTTTTTTTTTTGCAACGAGAAAATGATACAATTTTAGTGTAACAGAAAAAAAAACCGTATTCCAAAGTACTAAAGTTAATTTAATTATGGTTTAAATATGAAAATCTATTACTATATCAGAACTTCCTTGATTAAGTAACATAATACAGCTTTTTCAAGTTCATATGTAAGCACAAACATAAATTACAAAATGGTTTGTTTTCACATTTTCTAACATTCACATGAATGGCATGAGAATCACAGAAAAATTCTATCATTTTGACAATTATGTCATAATTGCAAAAATTCTATCATTTTTACAATTATGTCATAATTGCTTGCTCAAGACAAAATAAAAGAACAAATGACAGTTGATTATAATTTATGACTAGCATAATTTGCTAGTAAACATCTCTATTGTGAAATATATGCTTATTTATTTTCTAATAATCTGTTTAATGAAATCTATTTAAAAATCCAAAATAACTGAATTATTTTAAGCATTATCAATGGCAGATAAAATCACCATGTTCATCTTTTAGTGACTTATACTTAAGTAGCTTTAAGACAAGCAGCTAACAGATAAGTAGCACACATCCAAAGATTAGGTCCATTCTAAGCATTCTAAGGATGAGTGACCTTCAATGACTTGTATGTAGAGATCATCAAATATCACATTTGAAGTAACAGACCATGAACAGTGTCTGATTCTTTTTAAGCTAAATAGTGAAGATAATCATAATTATTCCTGGGTCTGGGGTCAAAAGAGCTGTTCATCCCATTTCTAATTATTGAGGAATCTTTTAAAATAATAAGTAGTATATCATTCTTGTCAGTAGATTATAAAAAAATAAAATGAAGCAAATTTGAAGTTATTTCTGACAGCATGTTATATAGATCATCTTGGCTTTCATTCTTGTCATTTTGTTTCTTAATGTCGATCTCATATTTCAGACCTCTAGGTTCAATTTATCCAACTTCAGCTTATTTTATAGTATAGTATAAGAAAATATTCCACTGAATGATTCTCCATTTAGTTTATTAAGTCATTATTGTTCTGAACAAAGTGTTAAATGACAGTTTTAGATTTACTATGAAATATGAAAGTTGTTTTAAAAAATATGTCAAATAAATGAATGCATTTTACTATGATACACATAAAAAGCAACAACTAATAAAGAAAAAATTCCTTCAATAAAGTAACAAATTAAATCTAATATTAATAACAGAAGAAACAGATTTCAAATAGTTCTACCACAGTTTCTGAAAGTACACTTAAAGAATATATTTTTATAAAATTCTGTCACATTAAAAAATTAAGAAAATAAATTCATATGCTAAATGCAAAACATTTTTATCTACTAAGATTTAGAGCTGGTTAATATACTTATGTGACAAAACACTATAAGTAGTATTATAAATTGGTATACCTTTATTGGAAAGCAATTTGGCAAGTACATAAAAGTACTGTGAACCTCTATCATGCTCTTAAATTTTCTACAATAATTCAATTTTGGAGACACTTGATCAATTAAATAGTTTAAACTATGTAAATAACACAATGGAAACATTCAGATGTTCAATATTACATAAAATCAATGTTTAATTTATAACCAATAAATGTAAAAAGTACAAAGGACATAGTTTATAAGAGAATAAAAGAGTGTAAAATATTCTGATTATATCATAAATTTACAAGTCAATATTATGATCATAAAATCATGTTCAGCGAACCCCAATATTTCAATATTGTGCAGCAGAATTGAGCAACCAGAGCCCTGGCATTGAGGGCTTGTGGGAAAATCACCCAGGAGAATCTAAGAAATGGAGATCGTACCCTAAAAGGGCCCACACATAGACTCTCTTGCAGAGATATAAATGCAATATGAAATGTAAAATGGTATGCCAAATATATAAAATATGTGAGGAACAAATGAAAAAAACAAAACAAAACATAGCGTTGGAATATCTTAAAAGTGAAGGAGCTACCAATCCCAAATATAACATGTATGTGCAGGATGTTTTAAATGAAATAAGTCAAAGAAAGACAAGTTATGTATGATCTTAATTATATGTGAAATCTAACCCCTCCCCCCCAAAAAAAACCAAAATAAATTCTCACAGAAATTTAGGGCATGGCTGCCTACAGTGGGATGGAGAATATGAATGATAATGATCAAAAGATACAAATTTCCAGCTTTAAGATAAACAAGTTCTGGGATGAAACGTATAGCATTGTGAGTATAGTTATTGATTCTGTATTATACATTTTAAGTTACTAAAAGATGTCACATCATCACAAAAAAAGTCAGTGATGTGAAGGGATGATTATTACTTAAACTTATTGTGATGATCAGTTGCAACATATATATACACATACATATACATATACAGATATGTGTATATAAACATATAATCATTATGCAGTACACATCTTAAACTAATACAATGCTGTATTTTAATCATAACACATATAATCAAGGTAAAAATAATTATTAAATTTATTGCAAGGTATGTAACTGGATTTTAAAACTGCAAATAAAATTCATACCAAACATTAAAAAAACTATATAAAATATAACTGAGTACAACAGTGGTTTCTATATTTTAAAAGTATTTTGTCTTCCAATATTTAAAAAATTAATAAACCAAATTGTAAAAATAAAAATGTATAATAAAATGTATATCTACAAAAATATCACTTATGGAAAATGAATGAAAAACAAAAGAAAATATTAAAATATTAGCACTGGCTTCTGAATTATGAAGTTAAAAATGTTTTCTATTTTAAATTTTGTTATTTTCAAATATTTTCACTGATAGAATATTACTTTTATATTTAAAATTATTTATCTGTTTTTATGTTTCTATCCTAATGCAAAGCTATTTGATAACAATTACATTTTAGTATAGTTTGAAGTCAGGGAATATTATTCGTCCCTTTTTCTTTTATCTCTCTTTTTCCTTTTGTTATTTGGGGGTTTTGTGGTTTCTACAAATTTTAATATTATTTGTTCCGTTTCCTTGAAATATGTTGAGATTTTTATTAGAGACTTTATTGAATCTGTGTATCACTTTGGACAAAATAGTAACTTTAATTCTTCTGATCCATGAGCATGGAGCATCTTTCCCTTTATGTGTGTAGTCTATTTCTTTTAAAAATGTCATTTAACTTTTAGTGAACAGGTCTTTCACTTTCTTAAAGTTTAATCCCAGGAATTGTATCTTTTTTAAATATTATTCTAAACTGGATTTTCTTAATTACTCATTCCTTTAATTCATTGCTTGCACACTGAACCGCTAGATATTTTGTACACAAATTGTGTAATCTGTCACTTTTCTGTACTCGTTTTATTTTTTATAGTGGCATTTTAGTGGGATCTTTAGAGTTTCCTAAGTGTACTATAATGTCATCTACATATAGTGATAGTTTTACTTCTCTAATTTAGATTTCTTTAGTACATTTTCTTACCTTATGCTTTGGCTAGAACTTTCAAAATCATGTTGAAGATTAGCCTGAATGGATATCCTTGTCTTTTTCTTAATCTTAAGAGAAAATTTTGTATTTCACCATTGATTATTACATTAGCTTTGAGTTTGTCATATATGAATTTTCTTATGCTGTGTACTTTCTTATGCTGAGTACCTCTTACTCCTTTTTATTGAGAATCATGAATGGGTGTGGAATATTGCCAAAAGATTATTTTTTTCTGTCTATTGATATATTCCTATTTTTTCTTCCATTTGTTGTTTTGGTATAATACATTAAGTGATTTGGGCATATTGAACCATCTTTGCACCTCTGGAATAAATACCATTAGGTCACCCTGTGTGATTTTTTAATGTTTCATTTAATTTGAGTTTCCAAGATTTTTGGTAAAGATTTTTGCATCTATGCTCATCAGAGAGATGGGTTTGCAGTTTGTGTGCACACATGCTCAGGATAACATTGGTCTCAAAATGTATTTGAAAGCATTGCTTCCTCTTTGATATTTTGAAGTGTTTAAGAGGTATTAGTAATAAATCTTTGAAAGTTATGTAAAATTAACTAATGTCATCTAGTCATGGACTTTTACTTTGGGGGTGGATTTTCTTTACTATTTCAGTTTATTTACTATAGATTAGCTGCTTAAGCTATTTCTTTCTTATTCGGTATTGAAAGATTGTACTATACAAAGAATTTTTCCATTTCTTCTCTATTGATACATTTGTTGTCATATAGATATAGAAATATTATTAATGAAACTGTACAACACATGCAAAAATGAAATTAGAATACTATTAAATGTCATATATAATAATACAAAACAGATTAAGAACTTGAATGTAAAACTTGAAAAATAAAATATTTGGGAGGCAATATAAGTAGTATATTTAATTAATATCACCAATCATGGAGATGTCTCAGGAAACTCGACTTCAATGGCAAAGGCAAGAAAAACAAAAATAAATGAGACTGCATCAAATCAAAAATCTTCTGAACAGTGAAAGAAACCACTACACAAATAAAAAGATCCCTGTTAACTGGAAGAAGGTATTTGGACATCGGATGTTAGACGAGGAGCCTACTTCCAAAATATATAAAGAACACATAAATCTCAATAGCAACAACAATAAACCACCCACAGAAAATGAGCAGAATAGCTGAATGGACACTTTTCCAAAGAAGACATACAACTGGCCAACAGGGACATGAAAAAATGTTCAATTTCATTTATTATTAGACAAATGCTTTGATAACACCTCACACCTGTGAGAATGACCTTTATCAAAAGAGACTGTGAAAAATAAGTATAAAATCAAACAACACCAAAGCACAAGTTACAACAGAAAAATAATACCTCTGTACTTGCAGACACCATCAAGAAAGTGAAACAACCACCCTCAGAATTAGAGAAAATCTTTACAAACCATGTATCTGATAAAGTAATTGTATTTACAGCATATGAAGAACTACTACAATGCAAAATAAAAGATCAAACAACCAAATTTTAAAGTGTGCAAAAGATCTGGACAGACATTTATCCAAAGAAGATTAATAATTAAACACCAGAATGTTTTTCAACCTCACTATAGAGCAGGGAACTGTGATAAAAGCCATAGTGAAACACCACTTCACCTATATAAGTACAGTTATAATCAAAGGGAGACATTAGGTGTTTGTGAGGATGGAAAGAAACTAGAACACTCTACAGTTGGACTGTAATATATTACAGTTGCTTTAGAAAACCATATGACACTTCATTAATCAGTTAAAGTTAGTTATGATCAATTTTAACCCTGGAAATTAACCAAAGAGAATGAAAATGTACATCTACAAAAAAGCATATTCATCAATATTTATACAAACATTATTCATAGTAGCTAAAAAGCAGAAATAATTCAAATTAAAGCAACTGGTAAATGTGTAAATGAAATGTTGTGTAGTGATACAATGAAATAGTATTCAGCAATAAAAGGAAGTGAGATATGAATATATGGTACACCATAGATGAACTCTGAAAATATTATGTTATGTGAAGGAAGCCAGTATGAGTATATTTGTGATGTCTAGAGCTAAAACGAATGGGAAAATTGAGGGTTTATGGTTAAGAGGCTTGTATTTTTTCTTTGAGATAATGAAATATTCTAAGTTTATTCTGGTGATGACAGCACAACTCTGTGAATATATCAAAATGCATTGAATTGGACACTTTAAGTTAATTGTATGGTGTTGGGTTTCAAAAATATTAACAAAAATAGTAAAAAAATAAACATTCTCAAAATCAACAGATTTTAACTAAATATAATAGATTTTTAAAACTGAAAATTAACTGATTGTAGATCCTGATAGACTTCTTAATGTTTGCAACCCAAAGGCAAAAGGGCCTGCAGGAACATGGTAAGATGCCAGAAGTTTATTGACACCAGTTAGACAATAAGGAGGTACAGGAAGGAGGAGATTTGGTGTCAAAGAGTCTGTCATTAGTTAATGATTGTAATATTTTAGTTGTATGAATCAAATTTTAGGAATCATTTAATCATAATAACATTAAAATAATGTTAATGAAATGCTATATTAATAAATGTACCTATCATGTGTACTTTTACATAGAAAATATTTTATTAATAATCTAAGTGAGTTTGTCATCTAGTAGACATTCAAACTATCAAAGAATGGCAAAGCAGGGAACATGAAGGGTTTCTCAAAGAAATGATCAGAAGTTGAAATTCTGGGTAATATCACTTTAGGACTGATATAAGATTTTTCATTTGATAGTGAACCAAGGAATCAATCTGGCATAGTAGCAATGACTATGGCCCTCTTTGTTTATAATTGCTTTATGGGAAACATGTATTTTTGCTATGCACTTAGCATATAATTCTCATTTTATATTAAACCAGTCAATAACTTACAGATTCTCTATAGTTTACTAATTAGAAAAGTGAAACTTTTATACTTACGAAGTTTTCATAATTTTTAAAGGCAGAGCTATATTTCAAGGCCAATTCTACCTCATGGAAAAAAATCATAAGTACTAAGATTTCATTGGGAATGAACAAAGTTACAAGTATAACAGAAAAGTAAATTCTACCTATAGCAGGTGCAGTGAAAGCTATGGACAAATTAGGAGTTATTACCCAAACCTAACTTTCCACTGTTCAGCTTCAATAGAGACCTACTATCTTTCCAGTAAAGATCATCATTTGTCATGGTCTATAGGGGTATTGAATAAAATAACTCCCAAGGAATATTTGTATATATTCCATAATCTAGAGAAAGTAATTTATTAAAATTTGCTTCACAAGTGTCAACCCAAATGCTATTGAAATAAAATATATTTTTTATTTGTAAGAAAAAAATCAGTTACAACTATATTAATTCTAATTGGTTCATAATCACTATTCCAGTTTAATCTGATATGATTATTTTAAAAATTTTAGATAAATCATACAATAATGTGTACAATAATTGATAAAGACATCAAATGTCAAACCTTTTTTAGCACTGTCTTCTTTGAGAAATGAGACTAGCAAGGTTGTTTCTTCATCTTGTACATTTCTGTGTAGAGGAAGTATCATTAAAAAAAGTGTTGAGGTGATACCTATGTTGCCAGTTCTTCATGACATTTTGAGATGTTAGCTTTGCTCTTAAACAAATTTAAAGAATGATATAATTGCACCAACATGAACACTCGCAATGGATATCAAGTGCCTTAAATCAGAAAGAATAAAAAATGAGCATATATTTTATGAATAGTGCTTTTAAAACCTTGTATCTGTAGTGCTAACATAGAAAAAGATAGAATGTCAAAATTTAACTTTTAACTAACTATATTAGTCAAGTGCCTATTTAGAATAAAATAATAGTGCTACCCACACTGCTGAGTAATAACTAGTGTTATTCATATTGAGATGAATGTGAAAGAAAGATAAAAGTGTCTTAAAATGAATATTTAATTTTTTTTAAATGTCAGAATGTCTGGATTTTTGCAACAACAAATCGTATTATCATTCATTATCTTATGTTTGGCCCTAATTTTTTTGTGAATCAAAAAGCATTGACCACACATTTCTTTTTTTATTTTCAGTACACTATGATCTTCTTCTCAAAGATATTTGAAATAATGAAATAATGAAAAGAAATAATGAAAGTAGATATGTCTTCATAAACATTAAAATAAGTGGTTCATTATAAATCAGAAATATCAATCTTTCCTCTGTATATATCTTAATAAGTATTCAAGGTTTTCTTTTAGAAATTATGCTAAATTTAGCATAGAAATACATTTTCACCATCTAATATCCTTTAAAAACTCAATGTGTGTGTGTGTGTGTGACCAACATTGTGACATAAACTTTGGTTTTTTACACTATACAGTCAGGAAATAAGAGATAATATGCTTCTAAAAGATTTTAATATTTCCTAAGTGAAGTCTAAAAACCTCTTTTCACTTCATGTTGTCTTAAAGATACTATACACAGGCCATATCAAAAATCATATTTCATATTTTCACTCATTTAACATAAAGTGAGTCTCTCTCAAGTTGAATATGTTGTATTTAATTTTACATAGTATATGGTATTTTTTCACCCTCAAAAATGAATAAGCTGTTTTAAAAGAGATGACCATGTCAGTTTGCATTAAAATATTCTTCCTCAAAGGAAAGCAAATATACCTTTATATCACATCAAAATGTTAATTTAATTTCATATCGCTGGACTAAGTCCATTGCAGTAGTTTTCTATCAAGGTCATAACAAGTTACCACAAACAGTGGTTTTAAATAAAACATTTATCATTATATTTCAATCTTATTTTGTTAAATTGTTGATACTGATTTGTCACATTCTTCAAGAAGAATATTGTTTTTCAGAGATATTAGCGATCTATAAGTACAGTGTGTATATGTGTATGTGTGAGGTGATTTGAGCCATTCACGTGTAGAATTTTTAATAAGACAGTGGGGAAGGAAGATAAGAGCTTATATAAAATTTGAGAAAATCTGTGAGGAAAAAGAGTACCATCTGGTAGTCAGAAGAAACAGACTTAAAACTTTTTTTTTTTTCTGTGAGCTACCCTTTAACTTCAGTCATACCAAAATGTTCTCCTGTTGAACATGAACAGTTTTATAAATCATCATCAGACAGGTTATTCTCTGACAATGATGAAGCAAGATGAAAATAAGACCACTCTATAAACAAGTATGAAAACAGATATTCACGACACATTATACAAAACACAGGAACATCCAAATAATATCCTATCTTGGTTAAATGAGTGTCTTGCTTCTTTATCAGTTGACACTTGAGCAATACACAATACAAGCCTCTTTCTAGACAACCATTATGATGCCCAATCAAAACACTACTTTTTCTTTTTAATGTTATTCAAAGCAAACAAAATCCTATTTCCTTGACTCATTCAAAATCAGATGACACAATCCCAATCCTGATAATATTCTCTTGTCAAGAGATTTCATGGTGAGCATCTTCTACTGAAAGGAGTCAAGAACCCAACTCTACAGGCATTTTTTTCTAGTGGACTTGATTTTGCTGAATATTAATTTCTGCCATTTATCTTATGTGTCTATGTACCAGTGCATGTTTGAAGATACTGTAAGATAATGAGCATGAGTATACATGTATGATTTGGAGTTCATTTTTATAAAATTTATATATTTATCTCCACTGTCTTTTTTTCATTTACTTTTGGGATAGACAGATGATAGATAAATAGATGACAGACAGATATATGATAGATGATATATAGACAGAAATATAGATAGGTAGATAGATGATGGATGGATGAGTGAATGGATAGAAGGATAAATGAACAGATGGATGGACAAAGAACTATATAGGTAGACAGATTATAGAAATATTATCTTATTTAAAATATACTACCAGCAAAACTATTCTAGTAGCAATTTTCTATGTTAACTAATAGTATTTAGCATTAAATTTTGAACATCCCTATAACTTTTTTTTATAATATACACCATAGCCATTATTCATGATTAATTTTCTATACTAGTATAATTTTTCTGTACTAGCTATATCTTAATAGTGTTTTTATTTTTAAATATTGGATGACTTAAATTAAATTTACTCAGGCATACACATTTGTTGCCCTTTGATAATGTAATAAATTAATTTGCCTTTAAATTTATTCTAACCACATTTCACTAATCAAAATTACAATGATTTGCTTAGATTAATGGCTGGCATTCAAAATGCTCTTGCACATCAATGAAAGATAACTTAAGTTTTATCAAGATGCTGTGGAATAACACTCCTTTGTTTGACCTGTGGCTTTCCTTAAATCTAAAAATCCCACCAGCTAAGGTTGATAAGAATGAACTAGAAATAAGGTTAGATCCTTTTTAAAGAAGGATTTAATTTGTGTATAATCCAGAGTAAAATATATAATAGTCTTCCTATATTAAGAAGTAACCATGCTAATGCCTTATTACATTTAAAAGGTAACATTAATCATAAGGAATTAACAGAGAAAACTATATGGATGCTCAGGGTGGTAAGAATATAGGTAGGCCATATATAAGGAAATATTTGGGAAAATTTCCCCTTGCTTCTTTTGGGAATTATAAACTTTTAGAGGACAGGACAAGTTTTGTGTTTTTTTTTAATTTAAAAGAATGGTAAATTGGTAAAAATGTAAATTGGAAATAATGGCAAAAATAAATAAGCTTGTTTCAAATGGTTAATTCAGGAAAGTGTGATCTGCAAAATAACATAAAAGTTAAAAATATTTTCTATCAATGTTAAAATCAACTAACATTAAATACCTATTATCCTAGCAAGCTCTTCTCTAAAATGAAAGAATTCATTAATTTCATATTAATTTTAGTTGTAGCATCTGCATACTTCTGTCTAGTTTTCCAATTTTTTTTCTCTATTTATAGAGACCATGTTAAGAATATATTTGTCAAAGAATATTCATTTTGACTGAATTTTGAAATGGCATATTGATTTTTCAGGTACTACAATGAACTGTTACTGGGTGTATAATGTTATTACAATCCACTGCAGATCTATGGACTCTAGAATTCCCATTTGTAAAAATATATTCAGTGTTCATTGTTGAATATAATAGAAAAAAATATATAAAACATCAAATAATATATGGTAAAGAAACAATCATTAATAAATTTTAAATATTATACATTTTATATTACACATTACATATTCCAAATAGTTTCTTATAATGTATATTAGCAAGTATGTGCTGATGTTTTTTAAAACAATCATGAGTGATTTCTTTAGAATGAAAAGTGAATCCATATATGAGGTGTTCAAGAAACAAGAAATAGTCCATTCTTTTTACCAGAACAGATATCTTAATCCTTAGTGAGAGGTGAATAGTTCTTATATTAGCAGAAAAACAAATTTATTTATAAACTCATTATTATTAATTTAATTATTCAAATTTTGCATTCTTATCATAGAGAGTAAAGAGAAGGAATCAAGTAGACTAGAATTTATACAGAACAGAAAAAGTTTTGAGTGTGAAGTAATAGATTAATCACTCTCAAAAGTCTCAGAATTAAGGATAGTTAAAATTTGAAAGAACATGTATCATTTCCTAGTGTTCTTTGGAATGAGAATAATCTAGTTTTAGTCAACTTTAATTTAATCAGGCATTTAAAATGGAATATAAGAAATATTATGTTTAAAATTATTCCTTCTTTAGCTCAATGTTGCACCTGACAGGTTTCTTCCAATGTGATTCATATTCATTTCATGTTAACTTTCACTAGATTTTAAGATGTTCTTTATATCATAATATAATGTCATTAATATTTATTTTATTCTCCCCGTCACTTTTTTTTTTTTTTCTTTCTGCCACTCTGAAATGACGATCATTAGGATATTGGAGCTCCTTAATCTATGCTATGTATTTTTATGTGTATTATATTTTAATATTTACTCAGAAATCTTTGGCATTATTTTCTGACTTCCAGCTGACATTTTTCAGTTCCTCCATTAAATCATACATACCAAATACCTTCTATTTCCAAAGATAACTTTTCTTTATGTGTTCTTTTTGCTTTGTGACATATTCTTAATTTGACTTAAAATATGCTCTTAAATAATATGAGTTTTAAGTATTTTTTACTGAATTATTCATAATTCTTCTATATAGACTTCTGCTAGTTCACCTTGTCTTTTTCATACCAGTGATTTTTGGTGTCCACTTCTATATTTTCAGTGACAGATTAAATTACTATTAGACAAACTAAGTATAGGGAGTCAACTTATTTTATTCTCCGTAGTTCAGCAGCCTTGTTTTCTAAATATTTCTCTTGCATGAATCATTAATATCTGTTTTTATTCTGGAGTATATATACAGTATAGTTACATCATCCAATATTAAGAAATCTCTCTTTTGGGAATGGATCTGCTCTTTGCATTTCCATCTTAAACAAAACCTCCCCTCACTCCTGTTTTTCCTCTCTATATTGTTAAGATACAAGATTAATTAAAAGTGTGCTCCAATTGTCTGCTAGATCCACTCTAAAGGAAAATATCTGGGTAAATTATATACTTACTTCAGAGAGAGAAGTGTAAACACTTTATATTAGGGAAAGAAAGCTGTTGTCTATATCAGAACTAAGTATAAGCATGTATGCTGTCTTAGTCTGGGATACTATAACAAAATATCGGAAACTGGGTAATTTATAAGCAACAAAAATTTGTTTGTGACTTCTTAAGATTAGAGACCCAACATCATGGTCAGCATCAGTTGAGGGTCCTCATCTAGGTTATAGACTTCTGATCTCTGAGTTCCTCACTGTGGTAGAGGGATCTAATGATCTCTATGGAACTTCTTTTATAAAAACGTTAATTCAATTTATTATTTCTCATCATAACCTAATCACCTCCCAAGTGTCCCATCTTCATCACACTGGATATAAGGATTTCAACGTATGAAATTAGAGAAAGGCACAAACACGACAATATGCTATCAGCATATTACTAAATTCATAACCCTGGTGACCTTCTAATGACTCATCTCCTTACTTTACAGTTGTTTCCTAAGCTGAGTGATTCTAAACTATCTGGAGAAGAACTGATTAGTTTTATACCTGGCAATTTTCACTATGGAGATCTCAGCCTAATTTTTCTTACTTTCCTTAGAAAGAAAATCCTCCAAATATTACATCTGATGATGGTATCTTATTTAATTTTCCTGAAATCTCTAATCTAATTTAAAAATAATTTGAAATTATTTCAAAAGAAACTGAGAGGTATTATGGAATAAGGGAAAGACAAAGATTACTCTCAGACTCTTCTTGAGCCAGAATTAAACAGCATATCTCTTTTAAATCAAGGTAAAGCATGTGTACAGTTTAGTGCATGTCATACTAGAATTCTCTTCCTTTTCTACACTTTTATTTATTGGTTAGAAAATAAACAATTATATTCAGAGATGCTAGCTTTAAACAGAAGGCATCAGACATAAAAAATGTGCAATATATGGCTTAACTTGAATTGAGGGTCAGTCACATTTTTAACGTTTTATATGAAATAAAGGAGAAATTATGTCTTTATATGTGTGTGTGATAATCATTTTCAAAGATAAAAGAGTAAATGGAATGTAAGATGTAGTAGTAGCTTGAAGTCACACAATGCACTTATTTTAAACTTTGGAGGTCATTTGTACTATCTGAGTCTATGATATATGCAGTCAATAAAAAAGAACACTCAATTTAGTTTCACAAATTAAAAGAAATAAAATAATGGATGTTAAAGGCAACCAATTAGCATATATATAACAATTATAAACCAAATTTATAGAGAAGAATTAATTCCAAAAGTAGATTTTTATGCTTCAAGTCTCAAATTAAAAAGAAAAATAAATCAGAATTGTCTTTTTGATGACTATAAATTCTCAGCCTACTCACAGAAACAAACTCTATCAACATTACTGGCAGTTTAAAATATCAATTCTGGAGGTGGTAGAAAAAGGTTGTTTAGTATTTCCAAAAATACTCATGACAAATAGTTTTCAAAAGTGTGTTACATATCCAGATTTGATGGCAGGAGATAGATTTTTCACTTAAAATAAAACTCAGAATCAAGAATAAATTCTTCTGGCATACCCTGATAGAGTAGTGATTTGGTCAGCCACCCTCACCAAGAGTTGAGTCCATACATCCCAAGGACCTGGGTTTTCATCTTGGCCCAGGGTAAGAAAGCAATATTTAAATAAAAATAAAGTGCTGCTTCCTCCTCTCTATTCTTGCATGCCTTCCTCTGTCAGCTTTCATTCCTGTGTATACCATTTCTTATTAAAATTTTTTCTTTGTATATGTGAAATATTAAGAATATATGGAATTAAAGGATTTGCTTTATCCAAAAAATATGAATGCTCAGCTTTCTAAGCTTTACTAACATCTCCATATTTTTCAGTTTCAAAAGCCAAAGGCTAGCATATTATTTCATTTATTAAAATAAGTTATTTTCATGGGTTAAGTGAAATTACTCACAAGCACTGTAATATCAGATTCTTGAACCACATCTCTCCTCTTTCACTACAACAATGAAGCAACTGAGAGAAAAAATAAAAGGGGAGGAAAATTATGAATTTTGCCATCATTTTATTTAATTTTAGGATCTTCAATATTCAATTCTTAAGGAAGATCTAAACAATTTTCAGTTAAGTGCAGAATTTTTTAAACTATTTTAAGCAACCAGAGAGTTGCAGATGTTCATTTTAAAAGAAACCCTCAATACAAGCTATCCAAAATTGCTTAACCTTATGTTCTATTTAGCTCTATGCCTATTAGTTCTTATTGTCTGCCTTCTTTTTTCTATTTATTCTTTTTTTACTTTCATATCCTGTGCCTAGTTGTCTCCTAGATTCATTCTGTTAATTTGTGCTGAGCACCTGTGTACCAAGTTCTAAAGTAGAACAGTGTATAATATTTGCCCTAAAGGTCACAGTTTAGTGGAATATACCATTGCTTTCATTCCACAACTACAAAGCATGGTAGAATGTAGTCACAGATATTATCTGTGTTCATTTGATTTCAAACAATGGGTGAAATTAGAATACTCATTAAATCATGATATCATGCCTAACCTTTAAAGGAAGGATAGAACTCATAGAAAACCAGGAAACTGCTCATAGAATCGAGAATATAATTTAAGAAAATGGAATCTCAGTGCTAACACGTGAGTTATTTCATTGACACACTGGCAATCTAAACTAATCCTTATTTTAGTCAGATTTTTAGAGAACAACTCCTAGTCCCACAATATTTCTAGCCCAAACTCCAGAAGGAGAAAATCTAGAAATAAACAACACTCCTCTTGTAATTGAAGGTTATAGCTTCAAGAAATTCCTTAGAATGATATTAATTTGTGAAGATATAATGATCTCAGTTTGTCCAGGAAACATTGGGAGGATATTTCATGATTGTGGACCCATTGTTTACTCCAATATTTCCTAATACAAGTATAAATTCATGTGTTTGATTTGAATATCTTTCAAATCTATCATCACTTCCTAAAAAATGTATATTGTACTAGAAAAATTTTAGTCAATAACCTCTACAGAATTTCTAGTCACCTATATCCCTCTTCCAACAGTCCTAAGTCATTTTTGAGATGTTATATATATGGAGAAACAGGAAGACACATACACAGTCTACATTACTCACACAATATACTCAGTCTTGGATCACTGCTTCATATGCAGGTATAACTATTTTCTTGAAAAGGTGTAAAATAATTAGAAAATTATATATGAACAAAAAGTAGTTGCTTCATGATTTATTACTTGGACTACTGGAATTTGTAATACAATCTGTTTTAAAATGACGGACAAACTAGTTGTCAGAGTATTTTTGATACCCCCTTCAAATTACATTTTTCTACTCAAAATAATTATAGTAAAATAAGAATAAAGAAAAAATCCTAAATTAATCCAATCATTCTCGGAATTACACAAAATCATCAAGATAACAACTAAGCAGTTACTAAAACCCATTCCATTCATGAAAGTCTCATGAAAACAAAATATTTAGAAAAATAATTGAAATACATGTAATGTGAAAATTGTTGTGACTACAATTATTTAGGTAGAATATAATATAGAATCCTGATAATCATGAAATATATTATGCCTCTAAAATTTAAATTAAGCTTCAATTATTTCCTAAAAGGATTACCATATATAAAACATCTCATACGATCTCTAATATTTTGCTATCTCTAATATAATATTTTTAAATGTATATCATGTCAAAAGCTGGTTATAAATATGTAAGGAGAATTACAAGTGACAGTGCTATCTTAATTTAAGGGAATAATTGATTTTGTAAGATCTGCAGTCAATAAATTATTAATATTTTATATCTCAAAAAAACATATTTTAGTGGTCTCACCGAATTAGATTTGAATTACAGTTACAAATGGGGATGGTATTTAATATACTTTAAGATTTCAAGTTTGATAATTATTAAAAATTGCTTTCAAAAATTGTACAAATAACATAACATGAAAATGCTTTCTGAATTTAGTATTCCTTTGAAAATTATAGACTTATTTGACATCCATAAGACTTCTGGGATACCAAAGAATGATGCCTTGCCTAGTAGGTAGGCAAAGTCAGCAGAATTCCAAGGAAGGACATCTGGGGGACAGTTAGTGCACGTGGAGGTAGTCATTATTCCATCTTGATATATTCAGGTTCATTTTGAGTGTTGGTCAGTCCTGAGTTCACTTTCAAGGGTGGGGCATGGATCACGCTCTCGTGCTACCCACCAATCCACCCAACACTTACCATGCCAACTCACAATCTACTCGTCATGCTTCTGAAAGGGAACTCTGAGGTTAGGGCATTTGCAAATTGCATCCATATGTTGCAGTACAGACTGCAGATCAGAGTGATTAAAATTGCTAGTCAATTATGCCCAGGAATGTGCATCTCTATTAGGAAAAAAGGGAGGACCACCAAATAGAGGTGTTTTCACCCAAGAAGGGAATAATGGGGGGTCACCTTACAGCCTGTATGGTAAAAGAGACATAGTAAGAAACATTAGCAATATAGGTACAGCATTTGGGACCAATTAGTGCCCAAATTCCTCCTTAAGCAGTTGTAACCATATTTACAGTCATTCTATTCTGCAACACAACTTTCATCTGTGGTCAAGGAGCAGTACTGCATGTGTTGTCTGGTTTTAGGGCATAAGCAGTATGTTAACTAAGGTGGTTATTGAAAATTTATTATATATGCTACCCATTCGAGGAGAGATTGCCAAGAATCTCACCAGTGTTCCTTCCAGCAGACCAGTCAGCATTTGCCTGGGGATGTATGGTCATCTCTGGGTGTTATTCTTCTGTACAATGCAATGAGTCACGGACTTTGCAGTTCTACCTGTTAAGCAGTGAAGTCCCTGCCCCCTAGACTGTCCCACACAGATTAGCTCAGTGAACACTATCTAGATCCAATATGAATTATCTAAAGCCAGGTGAGAATAGTTTGCCCATGGGGTACATCTGCAGGGGCTGGCAAGAGCATGTATTTTTTTGAACCTGATGCTTCGTTGCCAGGTTTGGTTGTTCCTGTACACCTGCAGTCATATGGGGGTTGCCCAGGTTCAAGTCCAGAAGTTCACTGGTGGGGTGGCCCCAGGGCATGGTCGCTCATTTAAGTATCTCAAAGCATGTGTGATCAGGAAGTCTATTCCAAGTACGAGTGAGTTCAATATTCAGCAGATCATTCTATCTTTCAATTATGCCAATCCCTGTTGGGTTGCAAGGCGGGTAGATTCATCAATTGATGTGAAAATTGTCAATCCATTGCTAAACACTGATAGTCTGGCATGACTCATTCTTTGGTGAAGTCACAGAGCTGTGTTCTCTTCAGGGATTTCTTCCAGCCCTTATATTCAGTCAAGGACTCTTTTTCAGTGATACAGTGCTGCAACTAAGTGCTCCATATGGTCACTGCTCACACCTGCACCACCAAGCTTTTGATAGCACATCATGTCTTGACTCTATCCTGCAGGAGATGTTGTCTTTAATTCGTCACAGCTGCCAGACCTCTTAAAGCATCAGTGGTATGCTGAGTTAGCTTGTTGTTTAATGAGGTTGCAATGGGCCTCAGCTTCTTTCCAACAGTTGAGATCAAAACATGATGGGCTACCATGTGCATACCTGTTGCTGCCAGAGCCCCCAGACATATTCATCCTGGGTCACATGAACTTTTAGTTCACAGGATTTGGCCCAAACTATAATTCCCAAATGTGCACAGTTTGTACAGCACATCTGGTGGTACTAAAGGCCATGTTCTGCTATTCCCCCAATTCCAGATGGTCCCTTTTCAGACTAACTTCTATAGTGGCCAGACAATATGTGTGCAATAGGTGTGCAGTCCAATACCCCAATAGACCTCATAATTCCTGCAAATGTGCAGAGGATATACAAACAGAATGTTATTTTTAATGATAACTGGTAACACTTTAATCTTATTCAACTAGGTAACCATCAAAGAATATGATAATTCACATCCTGGTGGTTTGTTCTGATCCATTGTTTCTTCCCTCTGTAGATGCTGTATAAGGAGTGTGGATAGTAGGCACATTACTCCAAATTTGTAAGTGAATCAAAGGCTAGCAAGATATGGTATAATCAAAGATTACAACGGAAGCTAAAAAAACAACCAGAATAACAAATATAGCACAACATAACAGAATTCTAGGAATTCTATATAATTTTAGAGCATACGCATTGATTATTATATTTGCATGTTAACATATGCTGAGAAGGCTAAATATTCATCAGTATTTTGACAATGCTTTTCATAAGATTTATTACACCAAATAAGTCATTTTTGTTTGTTTGTTCTTACTCCTCCTTTCATAGAGGATACTTTATTCATATGGGATATTGTAGGAGGTCTCTAAGACTTCCCAAATTTTCTTTAAGATAAAAACTTATTCAGAATTTGATTTTAGGAAGTTTCAGGTAGACTGGACAACATAATAGAAAGATTTTTATTCCACTGATACAGAATGTAATGTTTGAATAATTTACCACATGAAAAATAAAGCAAATACTCAATTTTTAGTGTGACCACACTAAAATTTATTTCAAAATACTTCTACAAATATTTTACTTGCACAACTCTTCCTACTACATACTGAAATTTGTTTATATTATGCCTTTAATTCTTACTTGAGCAGTCATTTTACTTACGTCCTTTAGTACATTTTTTACAAAAAAAAAAAAAAAAAGCCAGGTATTTTATATACTCCGTTCTCTTTTACTTTTCTCCTTCTAGCCTACTTACTATATACATTTATTTTCCTGTTATATTTTAGTGTACGAGATTCTTAAAAGAAATTTAAGAAAAGGCAAAATTTTTCAGCTCAGCGTATAACAAATAACATATGCTTTTTCATAGTATAATTTCCTTAGGTGGCATAAGACATGACTACATAGGTCAGACCAATGAATTTTACCTAATTTGTATTCAGTTAATTACTTTATTTTGATTTCAGCAATAATTTATGGAGGTAGTTTCCATGAGTCAATTAGATACAAATAAATTTGGCAATGCCATCCATAATTCATGACACAAACACAGACAGACATAAACATAGGGGCATAGATCTCTTAATTTTATTCCTGAATAGAGGTATGAGTTTTGGAGTCTCAAATTCTATTTTCTGTGTAAAAGTCTTAAGTCTTTTATTTTGTTTTAATTTCCTATTATTCTACTTAAAAGAAAACCAAGAGTTAAATCAATGGCTTACAATTTCAAAGTACCCATTCCTTTTTTTGTTCTCTAAACCAGATGCTTACATTTCAAAGCAATTACAGAAAGAAACTTGCAAGATTTTTTTTTTTTTTTGCTTTGTTTTTTTTTTTCACCCTAGGGGCACTGTCTGTGTTCAGGTCAGTTTGCAGTACTGCTATCTTGGTGAAAAACACAAAACACATCAAGGTTTTTTTCCCTTTCTTTCTGAAATCCACAGTCAAAGTTTTCATTTCAGTTTTTTCTTCTTCCAAATTGTAGAATTAATAATATTTTTTTAGGAACACTATCAGTGCCAAAAATTGAAGACCAGTCTCCAAAGGATATCAGAGTCATACAGCTTTGAGACTAACTCATTGACTTACAATGCCAACATTTTTTCCAATGCAACACAGAAGTGTCTGTGTCCTGGAGTTAAGATAACTCCCAATTAAGTATTTGAGACTACCTCATGGAAACCTTGCAGTCATATTCCACCAGAAAAATAAGAATTTGTACCAGATGTTGCTATCTCTATGTTTTACAAAGGAAAAGACTGATAGGTCATTTAGGTCTATTTTAGTGATGTCCCAGCACTTGCAGTTGTTGGTCACAGCTAGTCAGAGAGGGCAAAGTGCCAGGCTACTGAAGTCCTTATCAGCTAGTCATTTTAATCTTGTTCTTCTGTATTTTCTAAGTGCTTCGCTAGTCTTTCCCTATGGTCAGCTTGACTGGGAAATGTATTGTGTTCCAGTCTGGTCTGTGTACCCAACATTTTGCCACCAATTGTACCCTAGTGGCCACCCTAGATGACTACAGCAGGAGTTAAGCAACAGTAGAAGTGGATGACCAGATATCTTGTCTTTTTTTTTTAACTTTTCTTTTCCTCCACATACTTTTCTTACTCACGCAACATCATGAGTTGACCCTGTTCCATGTAAGGGCCATCCACCCAATCATTCAGTGACCCCAGTTATTCACAAGCATTGATAGATGGATACACGTATCTCTATTGGTCCACCCCAGGATTCTACCCAGCCTTGGTCCAAAGTCAGATCAACTTTCCCTGCTTATTAGAGTCCTCATACTATCCTGCCAGGTATGACAATTATTATGTAAGTATTCTCATTCTGTCAGAGTAATGCACTGCTTAGTAGACAGTTCAAGGAAATTAGGAGAAGACACAAGAAGGAAGGACATGGCCACACAACAGGGGATTCTAATGGTGGCAGGTTGGGTAACAAAGAGAATCTTCAATTTCAAAAACCTAAACTTATACCTTAACTTGAAAAGAAAAAAAAAAACAAACAACTAAAAATCAGTAGGAGAAAACATATAATAAAAATTAGAACAGAAATAAAATAGATGTAAAAAATTCAAAGTATCAGTTAAACCAATGGATTGTTCTTTAAAACGATATAGTAGTAAAACTTTAGTCAAACTCAAAAAGAAAGAGAAAACAAAAAGTCAGTAACAAAAGAGAATTTACAACAGAGATATTGAAGTAAGGATCATAAGAATATTTTAAACATCTGCATCACAACAAATTGGATAATATAAGAGAACTTATTAGCTGTGTACAATATTCCAAGACAATCAGAAAGATAAAAAGTCTAAACAGACTGATCACAAGTAAGAAAATTAAAACAGCAATCAAAACTTCCCACATAAAAAAAAACTTTAAAAGATTGTTTAATTAATGAATTCTACCACATTTTCAAAAGATTAATTCCAATTCTCCTCAAATACTTTCACAAAATTTTGTAGGACAGAAAACTTCCAAACATATACTGAAGCCAACAATACCTTGCTCCAAAAACAAATAAGGACATACCAAAAAACAAAAGTTATAAACTAAAATATCTGAGGAGTCACTTCAATAAAGGACATTGGAAAAAATTAATAGTCACATGAAAAAGAATGAAGCAAGATTACTATATAAACAAAACATAAATATCAATTCAAATTGTTGGATGCAAGGTCTGAAACCATAAAATACATAGAAGAAAATATAGAAAATATCCTCCTTGACATGGACCTTTGGAGCATTAACTCCAAAGTCAAAGGAAACAAAAGCAAAAATAAGCAAAGAGGACTACATCAAACAAAAAAGCTTCTGCACAAGGAAATAAAATATAAAAAATGAAAAGATATTTTGCTAAAGGGGAAAGTATATATGCAGATAATATATCAGATAAGAGGTTTATATCCAAAATATATAGATAACATAAAACTCAACAATAAAATAAGAGTATGATTAAGAAATGGACAGAAAATACTAATAGAAACTTCTCCAAGGAAGACATACAGAGACCAAAAAAGGCAAAAAAAGATGCCAATCATTTTCCATTAATAGGAAAATGCAAATCAAAACAAAAATGATATATTATTTCACACCTAATATGGATATTATCTAACAGACTAGAAATAAATGTTGGAGATGATGTGGAGTGAAGGAAACCCTTATAAACTGTTGGTGGGACTGTACATTGGCACAGCTATTTTTGAAAGATCTATGGAGATTTTTTTTTAAATAAAAAAATAGAAATTTTATATGATCAAGTATCCCACTTCTGGGCATTTATCCAAAATTTTTCATCTTAAAAGTTTTATATACCACTTCCCAATTTACTGACAAGTATATACAATATCCAAGAGCTGCAAACTACCTAGGTGCCCATTGATAAATGATCAGAGGCAAAGCATTTTCACCATGGAGTATTCAGTACAAGAAAATCAAATGAAATACTGTATGATATCACTCCCATGTAGTATAAAGAGAAACTGTAAAACAGATGAACTGAAGAAAATGAACAACAACAAAAAAGCATTTTAGATAACAAGACAAAAGTATTGGTTACCAAAGGAAAAGTGGTAAACTGGGCAAATCTGGTAAAAGTGGTCAAACATATGGTGAAATACAGAATAGAACATTTAGTGTAAATGTATTACAAAATACACAAATGTTGATCTATTTTGATATTTATTTGAAACATATAAAGTTTTAATGCAATGTTATTTCAATAATATTAATTTACAAACAGTTAAGTACTGAAAATTCCAATAGGGCAAGCTTTAGGCATGATCATATGCAAGACCTATGAAAACATGGGATTTTTTTTCTCTCTCCACTTGGGATTTATTTTAGATAGAAGTCCAATTTTTCACAAACTCTCTCATGTTAAAAGGCAGATTAGGCAGTTCCATACTTACATACTTTCATTTTAATTCTAGAGGGAAATGGTGAGATTTTCCAGAAATCATATGAAATTATATTTGTTAATCCAAATCTTTATGCATTCCATTAATTATAAAACCAATTTACTGTGGCTATTATCTTATTTCCTAAGCCTGTGTACATATTCTTATTTCTGAATATCCTCAGGAATAGAGACATAACCAATTCCACCAGAAACATTTGAGAGAAACCTCAATCATGAAGCCATTGTATCCCTAACTAAACCAATAATTTTCCCCTTGAATTATCAGTATGTTTCATTGTTGCAGAAAACTCTGCTTAAATCACAAGTCTTCTTTCATTAACTATATGGTCTGCATAATTTTTCTGTATCCTTAGCTCTACAATGAAAAAAATTTGTTAACCTAAAGATTCATATATTTATTTGAAATACTATATGTGAAAACAGCTTATAAATAATTGTTGCTCAGTAAATATTAATTTTCTTTTTCTTGTTACTCTTCTTTGCATCAACTTCACTATTTACCTGCCTTAATTTAATTCCCTTACATGTTTTTTTTCAAATAAACTCTTTAACATGTTCACAGTCAGGCACCTTCTACTTCTATGCTCCAGTGGTACATGACCTATAGTTCTTAAAAATCAGTCAATTTATATAACGTATACAAATAGTCTGAGAGGGTTAGAACAAAAACCAATAGATGACATACCAGGAAACAGAAAAATACTAGATAAGCCTTTATAGGCATTAATTTCCATCAATAAAGCCAGTAAGGACTCATGATTTTTAAGATGGAAGGAATACTCCTTGTGAACCAAGACTTTCATTAAACAAGTTAATCAACATGTTATTACTGAGAACCTAATAGATGTCAAGGATTGCTCTGAGATAATGACAACATTCTTTTAGGAATAAACACCATATTCTGGTTTAAAATAAACTATTTTTTAAAATATTTTACTGAAAAGCATTACATTATGAAATTATGTTTCAAGTGTGCACTATGCTCTCTCTCTTTCTCTCTCTGTCTCTGACTGTCTTTTAATTTTAATCACTCATCATACCTCCAAACTTAAAATATATTATGAGGCATTACCTGGTGGAGTAGTTGTTAGGTCTTTTGCCTCTGAAGGAGTATAGGTTACATAGCCTGGGTTCAAGTCCTACATTCAAGGGGAAACGACCAGTGTGAATAACTAAATATAAGCAAAATAAAATGCTTCTTTCTCCTCCCTCTTCTTGAATGTCTGCCTACTCACCTTCATTCTTGCCTACACCTTTCCTTAAAAATAAATAAATAAATAATAGCGTCCATTACGTGTGTTAACTGTTTTAATGCTAGCGACTGATGCTTGATCCTTTCTCCAAAATATTTACTCAGTTCTATAAAATCTGATTATTATAAGGTCAGTGAAACCATTATTTACTAGGTATTATGTGTGATACATTTAAAATGTGTGTGTATGTGTACACACAAATATCTATTAATTGCATTGAGTTAATTGCATTAACAGGGAAATTTTAGGAATAAATTAACCTCCCTTCATATAATAAAACTGTAGATATTCCCAAAAGATCAATCAGCTAGGCAATAATAGGAACATAAAGCTTGTTCAGAAAACATTTTTTCATTTTAATTTCAGTACTATTCCTTACAAACCCATACAGGTTGGAATTCATTAATTTCTCAGTTTTCCTACATAAACTTCTTTGGTTGGGATTCTGAGATGATTAATTAGTTTCTTTGGACTGTCGTAACAAAATTTTTTTTTCTGTCTTGTGGAAATTGCTGTTAATTTTGAATTTTCTTGACTTGTAGTTGCAATGATCCAATATCTGCTTCCATAAAATATTCAAGTCCTGCAACATGTCTAGTACACTCTTAGACATCACAATTAAGATCCACACAAGAATAGGCAATTGCAAAGTACTAAATATGCGTATCTACTAAGTCTTTCAATTTTCTTGAATAAAGAACACATACTGAAAGCAATGAAAAAGACTAGAATTGAACTGTTATTTGTAAATTTAGCATAATATATACGGGTAATACATCAACATCATAGTTAACATGCAATGATTCATACAGTATATCTATATATTAAAATGATACATTATTCCTTCATTAAAAAAATAAGTGAATAAACTAGGACATAATTAATAACTAAGAAAACACTCTTAAGATTCCTAGGGTGGAAAAAAAGTTATTAACATATTAATCAAAACTAAGAATACAATTAAGGTTGAAAATTTAAAAACCAAGCATGCTATCTCCAGAAACAAGTAGAGCAAATAAGAATTAATACGATTTTATCTCCACAGAAGTTGAAGATTTTTTTAATGATCAAATATATAATCAATATAATTCACTTAGTTAAAATGCATTGACTTTCAGGATTATACATGGATATGTTATGTATTAAATATAAAGATACTTTAAAAATAAATTGTGTTATCAGCACATCAAAAACTAAATATAAATGGTGATGGAAACATTACCTGTAATGCACTAAGCTATACTGATAAAATAATGCTGAATATAAAGTTAACTTGGAAATTAAAATATTTATGAGAAGACAAAATTAATTTAGAGTTTAATGAAGCTATGTTTTAATCAAACTAAAAATAACTTACATATTTTTTTAAATATGCTAAAAGTTCTCAGTAAAAAAACAATACCAAGCATTCATGTAGAATTCAATGTCTCTCTCTCTCTCTCTCCATATATATACATACAAAGTGTATTATATGAAGCACTATTTAAATAAATATATTCCATATCAAAGAGCATCACTCATGGGATCACAGTGTCTTCACAGTTTTAAGAAATGTCATAATATTAATATAAGAAATCAAATATGACATTTTTAAACAATAGTTTTTGATATACCAACAAAATATCTGGCATCTAATTCCTGAGTTTTAAATTATGCCACTACACAATGAAATTTAAAATGTCTACTTCAAATCAGGCTCAACAAAATACTTAAAGATTAAACATAAACATATTTAAGCAGGAAAATAACATTTCTATATATTATATTGGTATGCTTTTAATTAAATTATGAAAAAAAATCATGCATCTACTTGATCTGTGGGATAGAAAATTAGTTTTAAAACTAGTTCATCATTCTTAGTTTATTCAGAATAAAAATATATGTATTACCAGTACATAGTTACTTATCATTAACAAAACAGCCTATAGATTTCTGAGAAAAAAAAATGTGCAAAACAGAAAGAATAAGCTCTGAAAAAATGTGATTGAGAAATGTTCGATTTCAGAATTACTTTATCTCCCTCTCAAAGAAATAAAATCATACTTTATAAGCTACATGTCATTATCAAGATCTTAACTGTTTTTCACCTGCCTTCTTCCATTATATCAAATTGTCAAAACACGTTTATATTTGATTCATTTTCTTTTAATTCTAACAGAAATTCCTCAACTAATGTAATAGGTCTATTAATGACAAATATCACACTTCCCATACACTTCTTGATATAAATAAAATATTAGTAGCTTTTCTTCACAAACTCATGTTTAAAAATGAGCCAAGAGAAAATGTTCTTGATTTAAGACTGGGCTAAGATATTTTAGAATTGATACCAAAAGCATGGTCCAAAAGAACAATAAAAGAAGAAATCATAATTTGGTTCTGATTAAAAATAATTTATTTTCCTTTTGGAACATGCTAAAGTATGAAATAATAGCACAGAATGGAGGAAAATACAAGGAAATCACATATCTGACAAGGAACTCATTTCTGGAAAATATAAAAAATTCTCAAAACACAAAAGTAGAAGTTAATTAGAAAATGAACAAAACATTTCACAGAAGATATACAAATGTCAAATCAGTGCATAAAAATATGGCCAATGTTATTAGCTTAAAAGGAAATTAAAATTAAAATTGTGACATCATCATACTCATATCAAAAGTTTTAATTATAAAATGATAACATTATCAAATTCTATTATGATATGGGAAAAGTGGATCACTCATATTTCTAATAGAAATGTAAAATGGTGAGGCTACTCTATAAACAAGTTTGAGGTTTCTTATAAAATTAAACTTGCCACTATCAGATGACTCATGAAATGCATTCTTGGATATTATTTCAGAGAAATAAATACGTGTTTTCATACAAAAGGTTGCACATGAGTAGAGGCAGAAATTGTTTTATTCATAGTAGTCAAAAGCTAGAAAAAAACATAAGTATTTTAAGGAGTGAATGACAAAATAGAGTGTGGTATATTCATAACATGCAATACTATTCAGTAATGGAAACAAATGGATCTTTGACAAACAAAAAATAAATACACTTTCTGGGTATAATGTGAAGTAAAAAAGTCAGTCCTAAATATTCACATACTATATAATTCATTTATATAAAATTTTAAATGGTACAATTATAAAAGGAAGACAGATTAGTGGTTGCAAATGCAGGGAGGTCGTAGATAAGGCTTTAAAATAAGAACAGGAAAACCTGGACCCTCAACACTAAAAAAGGTTACTGTGCACAGGAGTGCACAGAGAACTTACCTGGGATCTTCCCCTTCCCTTGCTCTGAAGAGCTGCAGTGAGTGAGTTCCATCTCCCCAGGTCAATAAAGCTCACAGGGGCAGACAATGAACTTTCCATCCCTACAGAGACCATCAGACACAACTGATGGTTCACTACAATCTTTAGTTCACAAAGAGCATTCTAAAGAGGAAAACAGGTCCTAGCCCCTACAAAAATCAAGTATGCTGGTACTGACCGCTATAGGGCTGAACATTACCACTCATAAAAAAATGAAAGTAAAGAAAAAAGAAAACCACAGTGCTAAATTCAACAGAGGAAAAATAGACATTTTAAAATAAAAATCTCCCCAAAAAAGTCTCTAAAAGAGAGGAAGATCCCAAGATTTTCCCTGAGAAAAACTCATTTAACATTGAATGGGACAACTAACAGGGAAAGGGTTCCAAATAATAGTTATAAAAATGGTGAATCAAATGAAGGAGGTACACACAAAGACCCAAAGGCAATCGAAATACTTCAAAAAGAAGTGAAGGATCAAAGGGAATATTTCAACAAGGATATTGAGGTAATAAAGAAAGTCCTAGCAGAAATGCTAGAGGTAGAAACACAAATAATTGAAAATAAACATGGAAAGATCAATAAACAGACACAATCCTGCGGAAAAATAAATCTCAGAAATTGAAGACAAGATCATAAAGACAACCCTCACAGAAGAGGGAAACAATGTGGATGATAAATGAAGAAGTCCTGTGAGAATTATTAGACACCAAGAGAAGAACAAACATAAGGACAAACAGAAAGTAAGTATAAGGATAAAATGAACAGAAAACTTAAAGTAAATAGCAGAGAATTTTCCACATATGTCACAAAAAGTAGCTATGGAAGTCCAAGAAGCAGAGAGATAACTAAAATGTCTAAATATAAAATACTCCCAGAAACATCAGTAAAACTATCAAGAGGCAATGACAAAGAAAAAATATTCAAAGTTGCAAGAGAAATAAAAAAATTTAACCTACAAAGGTATACACATGAGGCTATCATCAGACTTCTCAGTAGAAATCCTGCAGGCCAGAAGATTGCAACAGCATATTCAAAATATTAAAATACAGAAACTACCAGTCAATAATATCCTACTCTGCAGAACTATCATTTAAATATGATTAAGAAATAAAGGTCTTCAATGATAAGCACAAGGTAATGGGATTTTCCACAAAGAATGGTGATAAACAAAAAACAAATGCAGAAAAAAAGACAGGACCAATAGGAGAGAAAAAAAACTAATGCAGGAAATAAAATAATGGAATCCGTATGAACACATAAATGTGATATGGCAGAAACTCCACAAAAGAATATCATAGAACTATAAAGATGATAATACATATGACAGCTGCAAAAAAAACAATCCTAAAGAGATACATAGTTAACAAACCCTAAAGAGATACATAGATAGGAAGTAGAAGAAGCTGAATTGACATCAAAAATCATAGAGAGGAAAAAGCAAATGAAAATAAAGGGGGAAATGAAGCAACAGAATATAAACACACATGCACGTAAACACATGCACACACCAAAATACAAAGACTTGTATGACAGTAATAAAACCCTATACAAAATTTATCACCATAAATTTGAATGGAATGAATGCACTAATCAAAAGGCACCAAGCCACTAGATTCAAAAACAAAAACAAAAAAAGATTGAAATTCAAAGGCTATGGAAAAATATATCAAGGCAACAGTGACAAAAGGAAATCAGAAATTACAATACTAATTTCAAAAAAGATAAACATCCAAAGCTGGGTCATTTAAATATATACAGCAAATAGTACAGAGCTGAAAGCAAACATTGACAGTAATAAAATAATAGTAGGGGATGTTATACTCGATTTACATCATAGGTTGCTCAGATAGATGAACACTAAATGAAGCGATAGATAATACGGTTGTAAAGGACATATAAAGGGGTTCTAACCCAACTAAAAAGAAAATAGATTATTGTTATTCTCAAGTGTATATCCAAGTCTTAAAAATAGACCACATGAGGGACACAAAACAAGTCTCAGCAAATTTAGCATGATTGAAATTATAGAAAGCATCTTCTCTGACCACAAGGGGATGAAACTAGAAACTAACCAGGAAAAAAAAACTTCAAAAACCAGAGATATAGAGATTGAACAACATGTTTCTGATCATCTCATGTATCATTGTTGGAAAAAGATTCATCTGGAAACAAATTAAAACAAAGAGATGAGCTACCAGAATATATGGGATGCAGCAAAAGCAATTCTGAGAGAAAAATTTACAGCCATATCAATGAACATGAAAAACTGAGAATACAAAAGAAACCCCTAATCTCAACTTGAGGGAACTAGAAGTGGAAGAACAATCAAATTTTTTTAAAAAATCAACAAAAGATAGGTAATCATATAAATTAGAACAGAAATAAAATTAAAACAAAAAGATCATCCAAAAGATGAATGAAACCTAGAACAGGTTCTATGAAAATAAATAAATAAACAAAACTGATGGGTTCCTAACGACTCAGAAAGAAAAAGAGAGAAAACTCTAATAATAAGAATTGAAAATGAAAGAGGTGAGATTATAACAGACAATAAAGAAATACAAAGAATCATGAGAGACTAATATGAGCAATTATATCCCAACAAATTGCTCAATCATGAAGAAACAGATAGATTTATAGAACCCTATACCCTGACAAAACTGAACCATGAAGACATTGACATCTTGAACAGACCAATCACAAGCACAAAAACTGAAGCAGTAATCAAATCTTCCAAAAAAACAAAAACAAAAGCCCAGACCACATGACTTCACAAGTGAATTCTACCAAATATTCAAAGAGCTAATTCCATCCTCAAACTCTTGCACAATATTGAAAAGGAGGAAAAAATACCAAATAATTTCTATGAGGCCAATATTATCCTGATCACCAAACTAGGCAAAGACAGCACGAAAAAAGAAAAGTATAGACCAATATCACTGATGCAAATAGATACAAAAATCCTCAACAAATGCTGTCTAACTGAATTCAAAACACATTGAAAAATTAATGTACCATGATCAATGGGCATTCATTCTAGGGATACAAGAATGGTTTACTATACAAAAATTAGTCATAGCAATGTATCACATCAACAATAAGAAAAATTTTTAAATATATGATCCATATAGAGGCAGGAAAAGCACTTGAGAAGACTTAACATTCATTTATGATAAAAGTCCTTCCTAAAATAAGAATAAAAGGAACATACTTCAACCTGATAAAAGTAATATATGTTAAATCCATGCCAAAATTCAATTAAATGGTGACAAATTAAAAACCTTTTTCCTAAGACCTGAAACAAGTTTTCCCTCTCTCTTGACTGCTATTTGACATAGTTGTGGATGTCTTCATCAGAGAAATAAGATACAAAAACATTAAAGAAATACAAATTGAAAAAGAAAAAATGAAGCTATCATTATTTGCAAAAGACACATCTGAAAAATTCTAATAAGACCAAAAATTCTGAAAACAATAAATGAATGCAGCTAAGTGGAAGAATATAAAATAAACAGACAAAAACAGTAGCATATACAAACAGTGAAGTAGAGGAAAAATAAATTAAGAACTCCCATTCTCAATAACAAAAAGATCCAATACCTGGTAATAAACCAAGCCAAGAAAGTGAAAGACCTCTACAATAAAAACTAAGAATCACAAAATAAATAGAAGGCAAAAAGATGGAATAATATTCCATGATCACGAATTGGGAGAATTAACCTAGTTAAAATGGCCATCATAATCAAAGCCCTATGCAGACTTAATGCTTTTCCCATTGAAATTCTTGAGATATTGTTCAAGGAAATCAAGCAAGATATACAGAAGTTTGGAATCACAAGACTTCAAATATCTAAAGCTATATGGAGAGGCAAAGAAAAAAAATTGAGGTAATCATACTTCCTGACTTCAAACTACACTACAAAGTGATCATCGTCAAAACAGAGTGTTACTGAAACAAAAACTGACACACATATCAGTAGAAAAAAATTGAAAGCTCAGTATAAATACACAAGATCATGCAATAGAGGAAAGAAAATCTACTAAACAAATGATGTTGGGAAAACTGGACAGAAATCTTCAAAATAGTGTAACTAGATTACTCATTAGTACCACATGCAAAAGTCAATCAAAATGGATCAAAAGATGTGACATGAGACCCACAATCATAAAATTCTTGGAAGAAAATATGAGGAAAGCACTCCATGACCTCAATGTCAAAGAGATCATTGGGGAAGAAACAGCTACAGCAAAAGAATCCAAAGTAAAACTAAATAATTTAGACTATTTCAACAAAGAGTTTTTGCACAACAAAGTAAACCACCACTAAATCAAGTAACAACCCACCGAATTTGAAAAAAAAATTCATATAGCATGCATCATACAGGAGTTTAATATGCATAATATGTATTGAGCTCATACATCTCAACAAAAGAAAATGACCCACTCAAAAATGAGTAGAAGAACTGAACAGACACTTACCAAAGTTTACAATGATGATCTACAGACACATTAAAAAATGTTCTATATCACTTATGTGAAATGCAATTAAAAACCACAATGAGATACTTCCTTATACTACTGAGAGTGGCCTTTATCAAAAAGAGTAGAAACAAGTGTTGGAGGGTGTGTGGAGGAAAAGGCACCCTCCAACGTTGTTGGTGGAATTGAAAATTAGCACATTTTTTCTGGAGAGCAGTATGGAGATTCCTCAAAGAATAAACATAGACCCATCACTTCATCCATTAATTCCACTCCCAGATGATATAAAATATCTGTACCCCTGTATTCATAGCAGCACAGTCATAATAGCCAAGACATAGAAATAAGCTAAATGGCCCTCAAGAAGGATTTGATGAAGAACTTGTGGTATACATACTTGATAGAATTCTCTGCAGTTACCAAAAAAAAAAAAAAAGAAGAAAGAAAATAAAGTAATTGTGCCCTCTGTGACAGTCTGGATGGAACAGCTTGGGACCATATTAAGCAAATTATGTCAGAAAGGTAAAAGAGAAATACAGAACAGTTTCACTCATATATAGAAAACAATGAAATGAAATAAACAGATAAACTGGATAAAACGGGATACAAGATGAAAGCTGGCAGAAGTGTGTGAGGGGGGAGTGAAGGAGAAAGGGAACAAGGTGATAGGAAAGGATACTAGAACACTGGGGGTGGGTGTGGTGCTTAATACCCATAGACTAATAAGCAATCTCATTGTCTTAAAAAAGGTATGACTTCATAAACAAAAGAGACAATAACATAATTATTGTTAAAAAGGACAGCAGCAAGTATATTTATGATGATGAAACTACATCAATGTCAATGTCCTGACTGAGTCATTATTGCACTTATATTTTGTACTAAGGAAGCTGGATAAGACACATATGGGATCTCTGTATGGTTTCTTTACAATTAAATCTGTATCTACAGTTATTCAAAATAGTTCAAAAATTTATTTTAAAGATATTAAATTAATGTGCTCCGATGGAGTAGTGGTTGGGCACAATCAGCATGTATCCAAAGTCCCAAGTTTGTGTCCCAAGGTCTTCAGAACAAACCATCATGAACAACTAAATGAAAATGCCTCTTCTTCCTCTTTCTTCCTGTCTATCCCTGCATTCACTCCTGTCTGTACCTTTCCTTAAAAAAAGGGATTTAATTAAAATCACTCATTTTTGTATACCAATATAAGGCCTTAAACTAGATTAATTTACTTAAATTTAGAATTAGTGTTCTTTCATACAAATTTAAGCAACCTGTTTTTCTAAGAGAGATTATAACATTTTAGCTATTCAAAATTAACAACACAGAAAACAATTTCTATCTTAACGTATCTTGCATTTATTTAAAAAAATTAACTTGTCCATCTCCTCTGACATGTTGTTTTTAGAACACTACTTTCTGAATCTCAAATGCCTAAGAACAGTAGATAGCACTTAGCAGTATCACAATGAAACATACTGAATGATTAAATAAATTACAGGTTGTCAATGTAATATTACAACTAGCTAGCAGTAAATGATTAAACTGATTAACTCATTAGTGGTAAAACAAAAATAAGTATCTAAATGAGTAGCATATTGCCTGTCCTTTCCTTCTGACCCTTGTTTGGTTGCTTAATGTGCTCATCTGTTGGTTTACTCTGACTCATTTTCTTCTCTATACTGTTGGTACGTATTTAAAAGATTCTCATAAGATTTTACCCATATGAAATGCATAAAGAAATCAAGCAAATAAATTAATTAAATTGAACAAAAATAGACTTTTAGTCTATGAAATCAAATTAGTGGTTACAAAAAAGAAAGGGTGAATGGAAAGGGAAAATTGGGTAAAAGAGCTAAAACATATGGTTAAGTAAGATCTAGAGAGGTGGTGATAAACTTAATGTATACATACAGAAGTTTATTTACAGTTATGTGCACCTAAAACTTATATAATGTTATGACAAAATTAAACAAAATGAAAGCGTTGGGTGCACCTCTGTGACTCATGAGTTAAGGTGTAGGCCAAGTAAAGTCCAGGTACTCAAGTTTAAGAACTGGGGTTGGCAATAACATTAATAATAATAATGACAATAATAATGATGTAAAACAAAATATTCTCATTTTCTTATGTGAATTTGACAAATCCATATGACTCTGTTAGGATGAAATAGGAACACAGAAACAAGCTATGAGAGAGGAAAAAAATCTTCCAACTTAAAGTTTATTTTCTGGATAGCAGCTGAGCCACTTAAAGTTAGAGACATGTTCAAAAATTATCCATGGATAAAGATAACTGAGGATTGCCTATGAATGCAATCACTTTCATAAATACATAAAAACATTTTCATACTGCTAATATTTCAAAACAGAAGCATTAGTTTGGCTAATTTAGAAAAATTGTGCATCTTTGTGTATATTATATAATTTTCTTTATGAGCATCTTTCTTATTTGTCCCAAAAGAATCAGAAAAACATAAGTTCCATGACTACCTGATTTGGTGGTGCCTAAATGTGAGAAGAATTAGTATGATCTCATTTGAGAAAGGACAATGAGTATGCCTCTTACTCTCTCTCTCACACACACACACACACACACACGTACACCACCACCACCACCAAGTGGGGGAGGGGAGATACTGACCACTAAGCATCTATTTTTCTTAGAATTTTAGAGATAATTTTAATACCAAGTATAGGATACAGAGAAAATTATAAAAGGTTTTGAAATTTAAATTAGTATCTTTAATGGACTCATGAATTATTTAGAGTGTTATTCAGGATTATCTTATTCTATTCTATTGCCTTTGTATCATTTCCCCCAGGTTACTTATAACTGAAATCAATGCAAATAATTGTACTTTTAGTCACAGAAATACATTTTCCCAATAGACATTTGGTTTCTCCTAACCTATCAGAAATAATAAAATATTTAACATGGTCATTTTATATCTATATATAGATAATGATATTTTACATATTTTGGGAGTTATATCTTAACAAACAAATAAAATGTTATCACAAAGTTAAAGTTTAATAGCTATAAATTACAGTAATTACTGTTTTATGATTTGATATTCAACTATAACTTTCAGAAAATGTAATTAAATCTATATAACTACACATCCAACAGAATAGCTAAAATCAAAATCAAACAATACTACAATACCATAATCTGGAAATATGTGGAAATACCAAATAGACTACTGGAATTTAAACTAGCACAATCACTTTTTTTTAGATATTTATTGAAGTAACCTTACAAAATATATAAATACATACGTGCAAATTCCCCATTCCCCAGTTATATGCTAATATACCCTGCCCATCACCAAATTACCAAGAGTTCTTCACCACTGTCATTGGACCTTGCCACTACTGCCACCACCTCATCCTGTTCCCTGCTGATATCCTCAGTTCTGCTGCCAAAGTACAAGAGTTGGTTTTGTTTAGTTGGTTCCTTTTCTTTGTCTCTTCATGTTCCTCCTATGAGTGAGCTCATCCAGTATTTGTCTTTGTTCTTTTGACATTTTTCACCTAGAAAAATCACCTCTTGCTCCACCCATGCTATTCAAATGGCAGGATTTTCTTTTCTAAGAGTTGTGTATTATTCTAATGTGCATATATACCATATCTTATATATCCATTCATTTGGCGATGGGCAAATAGGTAATTTCCAATTCTCGACTATTGTAAATATTGCTGCAATAAACATAGGAGTGCATATATCTCTGAAATTAGTGTTTTTGTATTTTTTGGATAAATACCCAGAAGTTGAAAGGCAGGATCATGTGGGATTTACATATTTAACATTTTGATGAATCTGCATACTGCTTTCCATCAGATGCACTAATATGCACTCCCACTAATCACGCAAAAGTGTTCCCTTTTCTCCACATCCTCACCAACATTTCTATTTCCCGACTTGGATAATAGCTGATCACTCAGGTTTAAGGTGATATTTCATTTTTGTTTAGATTTGCATTTCCCTAATAACAAGGGGAGAAGAACATTTTTACATGTATCTTTTGGTCATTTGCATGTCTCCTTTGGAAAAATGTTTATCAAATTATTTTGTCTGTTTATATGTTGTTTTGTTTTATGAGTTATTTATATATTTTGGATATTAAGACCTTGTCACATATATTGAGAACAAGTATTTTCTCCCAGTTAGTAAGTTGTCTTTTTATTTTGGTGATAGTTTATTTTTCTATGCAGAAGCATTTTAGTTTAATGTAGTCCCACTTGTTTATATTTGTTTTTGTTGACTTTGACACTGGATTCCTTTGATATTGACTAATGTCAGGGAATGTATTTCCTATGCTCTCTTCCAAGAATTTATGGCTTCCGGTCTTCAGTTCAAATTTCTATAATCTATTTTGAATCAGTTTTTGTGTGTGGTGTTAGAGAGGTCAGCTTCATTCTTTTAAACATGGCTGTCCAGTTTTCCTAATGCCATTTATAGAAAAGACTTCCTTTTTCCATTGTATGCTTTCGACTGGTTTGTCATAATTAGCTGATCATATGTGAGTGAGTCAATTTCCAGTGATTCAGTCCTATTCAATTGACCTATGTCTCTGTTATTATTCCAGTACAATTTTGATAATCCCACCTCGTAGTATAGTTCAATATGTACGAATGTGATTTCTCCAATTTGTTCATAGATTTTGGTAGTCTCCCACTCTAATGTATTTTAAAATTATTTATAATGATTTTTGAGAGAGTTTTTTTAGGATTCTCTACATAGCTGATCATGTTATCTGCAAATAGTGATAGTTTTACTTTCTCCTTTTCAACTTGAATTTTTTGGATTCAATTTGAATTACTTGGAATTGTTTCCTGCCTCGTTTTTCTGGTTAAAACCTCCATTACAATGTTAAATAACAGTGGTAAAAGTGGAGAAAGCCTTGTGGTCAGAGCCACGCTTTTGTCCTGATCTTAGAGGAAACACTTTCAATTTTTCACAATTGAGTATGGTATTGGCTGTAGGTTTGTCATATATGGCCTTTATTATGTTGAGGTATCACAATTTAGATACAGGAAATTTCTTATCAAAATAAATACATCTATCTTGACTTGACAACATCAATTTAAATAATTCATTCAAAGGAAATAAAGACATTTAAAGGAAAAGTGTTCCTAGTTTACTCATAATGGAATAAAGCCAGAACATCTCTTGCTTTTGAGCAGATGATTGTATAAAGTACACTGGAATTTTACTCAGCAACAAATAATGATGTACTAGGAAGGGAAAACAGATATAGAATGGGACTGAATAGGATTCTTTTTTTGCATATGAACTGATCTTGGATTATGAATTTTAATTTTAATTTTAAGTACCGAATTTAGAAATAAGAATCCACCTGAGCTTACTACTAAAGTGAATGCTGAAAAAAAAAATCAACTTTTATGTGTCTTTAAAACTTAAAGTGAGAGGCAACTCAAGTACACATTTAAAAGTTATCGATCTTTCATGATACCCTGGGAAATAATAACCCACAAAATAAAATGTCCTACACTCCAAATAAAAAAAAAATGTTAAAACGAATGGCATATAGTTCAAACAATGCAGTTTGGAAGAACTGAAAGATTTAACCACAATATGTGCACGTTTCTTTAAATTAACACACTGCAATATTTTGGACAAATGTAGAGGGATTGTCAAAATAAGCTTATAAAATATCCTTCAGCCAGAAGGGAGCATATTAAAAGCTTTCCACCACTTTGGGTCCTCTCACCAAAAAAAGGAAAGGAGACATTAGTGGTAATAATAAAAGAAAACATGGCTAAATTGCCCCCCCTTTCTTGCTCCCCCATTTCTGAATCACAACTCTTTAAACTAAGATGAGATCTAAAATGAAGCTAACTTTTCAGTTAAGGAACAGCAATAGAGAGAAGAAAATACATGGTGAAGTAAAAAATAAAAATGTCAATCTGTTTCAGAAAATGTTCTTAGTCAACTTATCAAAAATGCAGCTTGTTCCCATGAAAGTAGTGAATGAAACATAAGAATTACCTCTCAAGGGTGACTACTTAAAAAGAGCAAAATTCCAGAGAAAGACTTTCAGAGTCCCTGCCCACCTGAGGATAGCATAACCATCTCCACCTCACCTTAAGTAAATGTGAATCTCTAGCTCCAGTGCTAACATGAAGTTATAAAAGTTTCTCCAGATTTCTGGATGGCTAATCAAAGAAGTAAATATTGTCCGGAGTTGTAATCGAGCTATGATTTGTGTGAAGTAAATAAGATCTTATCAAAGTGAATAAATGAGTCATTAAAATCTTGAGGCAATAACATCCATAAGGTGATCTAAACTAATGACCATGTCTTGTTTACTAGATAGAATTTCCCACTTAGGAATCAGTCACCTATGGAAATATGGATGGTAAAAGATTTGCAATAGGAAAAACAAACAAATAACAATAACAATAAAAAAAACAATCATGTTAAAGTATCCCTAGAAAATAAGGACGTACTAAAAAAAAAAAGAAAAGCCCAAAAAACAAAAACAAATGAACAAAAGCTATTGGAGTTTTGTCAAAAGGACACAGAAGACAAATTCAGGGGCTCCTAGTAGCCTAATATGCAGCAATAAGCATTCCCACTAAAAAGACACCAAATGAGTCTAAACATGCTTTTTTTAGAGTTTATAGCAATACCAAAGAGAAATATGAAACAAAAAATTATAGAAAAATGCCAGCTACTAACTAAAAAACATTAATTTTGAAACTTCACATTTAATAACTGATTCAACGTGGAATCACTAATAAGTGTTAAAACCATTAGTGTAAGCAATATATATACATATAAGGTCTGAGAAGCCTGGGCAATCAGCTAAGAGTTCATATCATTTTGAGCCAGAGAACTATTGAGCAACTACAGCAGCTGCTCTGGAATTAACAGCAGTAGTGGCAACTCAGCCTCCACTTTAAACCTTTTCCTGGGCTTACTGAATCTCATTCTCAATGCAGACATATCTCTTCCTCCTGGAAAATGGTAACAGTAGCAGCAGAGATGAAGCCTCTCAAAGAGACCAGAGCAAACTATGTGCTCTCAAGTAGACCAGAGTAAAAATCAAACACAGCAGTTGATTTTCCCAGGTTAAATTCTCTCTGTTTTGCTTGTTTTATCTTCACGATTCCCTGAATCTCCTCTAACACACAAACATACACACACACATACACACACACACACACACACACAAATCAGATCATTTAACAGATTTGGGTACTCTGCAAGGGTCATTTAGTATTAACAACTCCTCCATTATGAGACCAATCCTAGTGACCGGTCAATAATCCCCATGAAGAGGCCCTCAGACACTTCAAGCTACTTACATGAGTGTTGCTCTGGAACTCACGCATTACCAGAAAGAATCCAACATTTAGAAGGTCTAGTAAAGAAAGCATCCACTCAGCTCAGGTCAATATATAAGATGAACGAAGAGGTAAACAAAATTTAAAAAAAAAAAAAAATCACCCAAAGGGGTATATACCTACCCTAAAAATAAGGGGAGGGTGATAAAATGAAAAAGAAAAAAGGCAGAAAGCCGTCAGTGTAACTTTAGCTCCACCAGAAGGAAATTCATCTCTTCATCTCCTGAATCCATGTGGTTTCCATAGGAACAAGGTGTTCACTTTTTGGGTATTGGGTTCATTAAGCATCCCTATTCGCATGGCCAGGTTAATGGATTCATATAATACAAATTTGATAACAGTCCACTGTCACACAAAAAAAGAACCTCTTCAATATGATGCAAGAATCAGGTAGGTGACTCCAGCTACCATCCATCACAGTTGCCCTTCTTTTTCAAGAGGAGCCTATGAACTGACTCCTATATTACAATTGCAAACCTCTAACTGAACTGAAGTTTCAACCAAAAGGTAGTCTAGAAAGCATCTAAGTTATGATGAAAATAATTATCCAGTTCTTCTACAACTATACTCTTTGGCAGTAGGAAAAGATTACAATAGGAAATCTAAAACACATTTAAAAATGAAAGACACAATAGAGAAGGAAACTGAAATGCAGTTCAAGAGAGAGAAAAAAAGTATTGGAACTCAAATATGAGCAAGTTATTAGTGAGAAGACAAGAGTAAATAAGAGGTGAATTTCATAACATGGAAAACAAACAATAAATAGCTCAACAAGACTAGTAAAACAAAAGAGAAATTTAGCTAAGAAAGATAAAGGAATTCAGAAGGTTTTAATGGACACAGTCTTCAAAACATCAAGTTAAGAGTCTATTGCAGAGCATATAGTTGCCATTAAATGAACTTTTGTAACAAATCAGTGACTGGATTTTTAGATTCTTCACAGAAGTCAACCTTGGCACACCCTGGAAATCAAGCTGTTTAGCCCAATTTATCACAGTCCATATACACCACAAGGTCCCAGTTCAAGAGAAGGGACCAAGAGAAACAACCAAGATAAACCACAAAATAAAATGCTTTTTCCTCCTCCCTCTTTCTGTCTGCCTGCCTACTAGCCTTCATTCCTACACTTTCCTTAGAAAGAAAGAAAGGGAGAGAGAGAAAAAAAGAAAGAAAAATGAAAGGAAGGAAGAGAAAAGAAAGAAGACCAATGAAAAAGAGAGAGAGAAAGAGATTGAAAGAATAGACTTAACTATCTGCAGTAACAAAATAGAGATTAGATGTCTCTCGAAAAGTGCTCATCGATGAAAAAAGCAATGGTGCCATGATGGAGACACATAATATGTTCAATGGCTTTGATTTATTTGAAGATATTTTGTAGATTACTACAAACTTATTTACTCACCTTATTTCCATAATAGGAGATACCATATCAACAAAAGGAAGGACAAAAATCATTTGATCCTCTCAACTGATGCAGAAAAAGGATTCAATACTATTCAGCAACGTTTTAAATTAAAACTCTAAATGGGTATGGTGGAACATATCTCAACCTAATAAAGGCTATATATGACAAACCCACAATCAACATCATTCTCAAAGGGGAAAAAATTAAAGTCTTTCTGCTAAGATCAAACACAAGGCAAAAGATGTCCATAAATATGACTATTATTCAATATAGTGTTGGAAGACCTAGCTAGTGCAAGTAGACAAGTAAAGGACATAAAAAGTACCGAAATGCAAAGGAAGAATTGAAATGATCAGTATCTACTGATGGAATTATAATATGGAGAAACTCAATAACTCCAGTAGAAAGTTGTTATAAAAAATTAATTAAGTGGTAGGATACAGAATTAATAAACAAAAAGCTGTAGCCATTCTTTAGGAAAAGAATAAACTAGAAAAATGATAATTCAAAAATAACATTTCCAAATGCATTAAACATGAGCTATATTGGAATAAGTTTAACCGAAGAAGAGAAAGGCTTGTAGTCTTACACCTACAAGACATTATTAAAAGAAATAGAAGCCACAAAGAAATGGAGAGACAGCCCATACTCATGAACTGGAAGAATTATCATTCTTAAAATGACCATATAGCCTAAAACAATATATAATCTTAACACATTCCTATAAATTCCCAATGGCATTATTTACAGAAATGGGAAAAAAAATCACAAAATTTACTTGGAACAATAAAAGACCCCAGTAGCAAACATATCTGAGGGGGTCAGGAATAGAGGTGTCATGCTTCCTCTGTTCAAGCTATAAGACAACAGAATAGTAATAAAAAAATCCTAATATTAAAATAAAAGTAGATTCTTAAATCAATGGAATAGAGTTAGGCGCACTGAAATAACTTACACAAATATGGTCACTAATTTACAACAGTGATGTCTAGAGCATACAATGGAGCGCTTCAATAAATGGAAAAACTGGACAACCACATGGAAAAGGTTGAAACTAGATCATTACCTGTTGGATGTAAGATCAGAAAACTTAATTATATAGAATAAATATAGTTGCCACTCTCCTTGACATTGGCCTAAGAGATGTCTTTGGAAACAACTCCAATGTGAAGGGAAATAAAATAAAAAAAAAAAGAGATTATGTTGAACAAAAAGCTTTTACACAGCAAAAGATACTATCATAAACATGATAAGACATGCCATTTAATTAATAGGTTATATCTACAACATGAACCTGACAAAGTGTTATTATCTAAAATATATAGAATTCATAAAACTCAACAACAGAAAAATAAGCAGTCCAATTTAAAAATCAGTAGAACTTCTGAATAATCACTTCTCCAAGGTAGACATACAAATGACCAACATAAAAAGATGATCCACATCACTTGTTACTACAGAAACGCGAATCCAAAAACACGAGGTACTATCCCATCACACCTGTGAGAATTACTGTTGTCCAAAAGACTTGGAATAAGTGTTGGAGAGCAGGTGGAAAGAAGGAAAACCTTGCACACTCACTGTTAGTGGCAGTGTAAATCAGTGCAATCTTTATGGAAATCAGTGTGGAGATTACTCAAGTAATTGAGAATGGAAATTCCTTGATTCCATTATCCCACTTCTGTGCATGTACCAGAAAAAACAACAACAACAACACAATGACACTTATCAAAAGAGATATTTGCATCCTGGTGTCAATTGCAGAGTAATTTATAATAGCCAATAGCTGGGGAAAATAAAAACCTTAAATATCCTTCAAAATATGAATGGCTAAATAAGATGTGGTATATAAACACCAGATAATACTACTAAGCTAGTAAAAAAAAATAAATAAAAGGACTAGAAGAAATTATACTTGGTGAGTCAAATCAGGAGAAAGTCAAATTCATACAATCTCACTCATTTTCAGTCTATGGAAAATAAATCATATCAAATAAAATAGACTTTCAATCTATAAAATCAAATTAGTGGTTACCAGAAGGAAAGAGGGTGGACAAACTGGGTAAAAAGTTTTAATCGATCATATGGTGAAGGGTAGAACTGAACTGTTAGTGACTGACTTAATGCATCATATACAGATGTTGATTTATGATGATGCATACCTTAAACCTAAATAATGTTTTCATAAAATGTTCCTTCAACAACAATTTTTAAAAGAAAATTAACAGCAAGTTTGGCCCAGCTCTCTGAAATAAATTCACTCAACTCATTATATCAACAGGCTATAAAATAGAAAGCTCACATAGTCATAACAATAGATGCAGGTAAATAACTTGACAAAGTCCAACACATATTACTGATAAAAACTCTCAGTAAAGTAGGAATGAAGAGAAATTTTCTCAATTTGATAAAGGCTATAAAATACAGCTAACATCAGATTTAAGGATGAGAAATTTAAAGCATCCACACTAAGATCAAGTACAAGGCAAGAGTTTCCCCACTCACCATTTCTTGAAGCATCAAGTACAAGTCCTTGCTAATTCAATAAGGCAGAAAAGAAAATGACGGTATCATTTGGAAGGAAGAAAAAAACTATTTGTCTACAAAAGACATGTTTGATTCTGTAGATAATCCAATGAATTGGCAAAAACTACAACTAAAGGAATCACTGTAAGATTTGAGGATATAAGATCAATATACAAAATCAAGTTTTTTCCTGTGCATCAGGAATGAACAAGTAGAATTAAAAATTTAAAACATGTAATCATCTATACTAGCGTTCCCAGAATGAAACAGGCATGTATAACAAAAACATAAGGTCTATATGAGGAATACTACCAAACTATGACAAATAAAATCAAAGAAGAGCTAAATAAGTGGAAAGATACCACATGGATAGGAATATGCAATATTATCAAAATATCAGTTTTACACAAATATAAATTCAATGTAGTCCCAACCAAAATCTCAATTCCACAAGTTATTTTCTGGAATTGGCAAACATCCCAAAGTTTATATAGAGTAGCAAGACACTCAGAATAGTCAAAACAATGTCAAAGAAGAATTAAGTTGGAGTAGAGACATTGCTTCAAAAACTACTAATTATCTATACTAATCAAGACGGTGTGGTATTGGTAAAATAAATAGACATGAAACGTAAGTCAATGAAACAGAATAAAGTGACCAAAATAGAACACCATAAGTATAGTCTAGTGATCTTTGAAAATACGAAAAAGCGATACAAAGAAGTAGAAAAGTCTAAAATTAAACAAATGGTGCTTTAACAACTGTGCATTTTTATACAGGAAAATGAATACAGATACAGATTTACATCCTTCACAAAATCAATTGCAAATAATTTATTGTTTATCATTTACTCCACATTCATCATTTTTGTTATTTATTGTTTATCATAGTTTATATGATATCCTGGGAAAGGTAAAACTATGGAGACAATAAAAAAGATCTGTGGTTGCCAGAAGTGAAGGTGAATGGAAAAGAATGATGACTAGGCAGAGCACAGAGGCTTATTAAAGCAGCGGAGCTACTCTGTATGGTATTATAATGATGGGTATATTATTATAGATTTGTCTAAATCTATAGCATGCATAACACCAAGAATGAATTCTATGGTAATTTATGGACTTTAGATGATTATAATGGTCCATCATCCATGGTAAAAAAAAAATGAAATTGCTGTTCTGGTAAGTGATACTGATAATGAGGGAGCCTATGTGGATTGGGGGTACATGGGAAATTTCTGCATTGCCCTCTCAATTTTATTTTAAATTTCTAACTGCTATAAAAATAAAATCTAGATTAAAAATTCAGTCTCAAAATTGTGAGAATTTTTTCAAATAAAAGATTTAAGATGTTCTCTGGTGTAATAGTGGTGAAATCCACTAGATGTGTTCCATATACATCCCAAGGATCCTGGTTTACATCCCAAGTTCCAGGGAAACCAAGATGAACAACTAAATAAAATAAATGAAATGCTCTTGCTCCTGTTTTCCAGCCTACCCACCTCTGCTTGTGTCTGCCTGCACCTTTCCTTGAAAAAAAAAAAATTCGAGACATTAAAAAACACACATTTACTGCCGTAAACAATTCAATTCTGCCATAGAAATGTTTTTTCAGTTACAACATGTATCACTGGGACAACTGAGGCAATCTGACTACGGATTAGAGTTTAACTGACATGAAGTAATATTAATTCTCTTTACATGTGCTGCTACATTGTTTTTGTAGGGAGAGTGTCAATTAGAAGATGTATGCTGAGATATTTAAGGGAGAATTGCTACAATATTCATAACTCATTTTCAAATGATTCAGCAAAATCAAATTTTACAGAGAAAGATAAGGTGAAGATGGTAAAATAACAGTTGTAGAATCCACAAAGAGTTATTTTAATTTTCTGGGTTTGTAAAATATTTACTTTTCCTTTACCTTCCTGGATTTCTAAAATATTTATAATAAAAAGTTGAAGAAAAGTGACAAAAGAAGTGAATGTGAGGGGAAAAGATACATTCACTAGGTATATTCAAAATTAGAATAAGGATGAAATAACTAATTGATATTAGACTTTTAATAATTCTTAAAGAACGCATCACTATGTGATACATTTTTTGGCAAATATGCAATGAAACAAACACCAGAACACATTAAAAACATTTATAAAACATAGTAGTAAGCCATAATCAGCACTATTTTGAACAGTTTTGGTATGGACCGATAAATTTATAGTTTAAACAGATAACTCTCATTCCAGTATCAAGAAGCATAAATTGGTGGTAAGCAAAGAAAATTAAATAACCATGAATCATCTTCTATTTCGCACAAGCTGAAGAATTAGCTACTTGTTTACTACCCAGATCCATTCTGTTTTTTTTTAACTCACTGTTACAGAACAGAATATGATCTAGCCTTTGAATGTGTCAGGATGAAAAGCAATTGATAATGTAAATAAACTCCAGAGATTGATGCAACTGCATATGGGGATTAAGAAATGGAATCTGGTATTGTTCTATCAGGTAAAGAAAATATATAAAGAGTAAAGAAAAATATCTTATTTCTCAAAACAAGCAGGAAATGTTAAAGATTTATTTAGATTTAAAGAAATATGATGACATAACTAACCTATAATTTATAAAATTTTTAGGCTTTATGTTAAAAATATGCCCATTATTAATTTATTAAAAAACAAAATACAGATACAGTTTAAGTGATTTATGAGAATATATACTAAAAATAATCTTAAAATCACACCTCTAAGGAAGTATTAAAAGAATGACATAGTACCATTTATTTTTACCATTTATTGCAGACCTAGGATAAATGGTTTTTCTTTACAATGGACTAATATTGAAGATCTGTTGTTTATTCAGTTAATTTAGGAGGGAACAACAGGACACTTTCCACTTTTGCTGATCAAAAACCATATGCCCAAATATGACATACTGTCATTGGCTATTATAGTGATATTCTTAATACCAATTTGTTAGTATTCCTATTATGAATTAGAAATTTAGAGACTTTTAGAGACTAAATTATAGCAATAATTTAGCTACTTCAGTAACTAAATAACTTCAGTATTATAATAATTCAAAAATATAGAATCTTGGTTTCTATTTCTCTCCCTTTATTTCATATTCTTTTTGCTGAATACTTCTAACAGAAATTATTTGACAAATCACTTTCCTAAACAAAGAAAAAATTTCTTACATAAAAGGAATTCTGGTGGTGATATCACATTGCTTCAAAACTCACAACAAACTACTTAAACTTATCTCTTCGTTTTTTTTCTTTTTTTTTAAAGGTAAAGGTGAAGACAGAGAGGGTAAAAAAAATCAAAATGCATTTCAAATTATAAAACTTTAGCATTTGAAAGCCTGGCTTCAAATGAGTGAACAATAAAATCTTGATGATTCCCTCTTGCAATAAGTGCTCTGTTTTTAAAGAAACCAAAGAAGTATTTTCTAATCACCAACACCCGTGTGGCTTATCAACAGGGTCCCTGAGAAGGGTCTACAAGAGCCTAAAGAAAAAAGACAACATTCATTTAGAAAAGCAAGGGCCAGGTGCAACACTTCTCTCCTCTCAGAGACAGTGATCCTGTTCTCTCCTCTCAGAGACAGTGATCCTGAGTCTGGCTCCTTGACTTAATTTATAGGGCTGGATTACAAATGAGGTAATGGGAATAAAACAAAGAAAGACTTGTAGGCATAGGCTGTTCCCCTGCTATCGGGAACAGTTGAAGGTAAAGCAACATTGAAGGTTGAGGCTCAGTTTGCAATTCGCTATTTATCTATTTCTTGCTCTGCTGACTGTGAGAAATTCTGCCTTGGGAAACTTTGCAGAAGCGGTCAGAGAGCAATTCACTCCCTACATCTAATAACCTAGAATTATCATTCACTTTTGACCTCAGGATATGCACTTTTGACCTAAGGATATTCATATTTTATTAATATCTTCCTAAGTTCTGAAGGAAAATTTAAAAATATGGTATTTATCTTATGAAATATAAATAATACTAATTTTTTGTATTGTTGGAAAAAAAGGAGTTTACAGGATCGCTCTACCTGAAGTATGGGAGCCTAAGATCATGTCTAGAGGTCTGAATAAAGGAGAGGTACAAAGTACATGGTTACTCGACCCACAAAATTACTTTCTTTTAGAGATAAAACATAATATGAATATCAAGATATTGAATGAGAAATTGTTTTAGGGAATACAAAGCATGCTGAAGAGCATGTTAAAATAGAAGAAGCCCCACTTAATAGCAGTTCTTGTATGTTAACCATACCAGTTGATTTATCTCTCCTTTTCAACTAGAAATTTACCTGAAATATTTTTCAAAATCTCTGAAATCATCATTCTCATTCAAATACCCTAATTCACCATAAAGTAACAACCCCGAAGATAATATTAACAGAAAATGATATTACTTTTCTATTATGAAAGATTAATTACTACTTATTAAGCTTTTACATCAAAGAAACATTAAAGTATAGATTATGGGTTATTTAATAATAAATAAACAAAGGACATAAAAAGTTATTATTGTACTACTTATTTCTGAATTCAATACATTTGAAATACAAAACAATAGTCAATATCCCCCAAAAGCTTATTTATTTAAATAAATTGAATAATTCATTGGTCTATAATTTTTTCACTCAAATTTATTTACAAATATTTACCAAGTTTTTCAATTTCATTCCAAATCAGAACTTTTTTGTTTACTTTTCAAAGTAGTGTATAGATCTTTCTTTCAATTAATGTCAGTAGTTATTGGAAATTTCCTAAATCATGAAAATTCATTATGTTGCTGCACTGGAAATAGTCCATTTTGGCTTATCTACACTCTGACTCTTTTATTGAAAAGCAAACTATTAATGGGCAAAATGTGGTGCCTGAAAGCAGGATAAATAAGAAAGATGTAATAAGAAGCACTTATAAATAAAATAAAGCATAAATAAGCAAAATAGGAGTTCTAGAACTTCTAATCAATTACCTAATTATCATTATTGCACTGTGAGAAAGTATTCATATTACCATATTGATGACAAATAGACACAGAAAATCCATATTTTGAGAAGTATTATGAAGATATTATATGAACAAAATGAATTCATACACTTACAAAATAATTCAATTATTTTTCAGAGTTGAAATGATATATTTCTCAAATTGTTCACTCTCCTTTTAGTACATTGTGTTATAATCATTGTCTTTAATAAATTATGTAGATAAAAGTGGGAGACAGTAACTAGGAAAGAAAATATATAAAAACTTAGTCTGTGAAGACAGATTTACCAATTTGATTAAATTTCAAAGTATCCTGTTTACAGACATGTAATATTATCCAAAACGTCTACTGAAGGAATGTCACATTACTATTTAGAACAGCATATTTTATTCTAGTCTTAATTGTAATCATTTTTGGAGTGTTTTTATCATGCTATTTGAAGTAGTTATGTCTTATTTATGGATTCACTTAATTTATAGAATGTCAACTACAATAATTCAAACTGCATATTATCCCAAGTACAAAAATGCAATTAGTGTGTGATAAATCAGCATTTTAATCCCATGCTTTTTAAGACAATGGTTTAGTACTATAAATAGCTTACTAACCCTAAATATATTTTTAAATAGGATCATGTACTGATAATATCAACAAATATCATGGGTACACATTTTTTTAAAAGGATGAGTGATTAATGTTTAAACCCTCAACTAGAAAGTAAGCCAGCCTATGTGCTATGCACTTCTTATCAAACTCCACAATATTCTATGAACGTTTTATACCTGAAGAAAGTAAGATTCAAAGACATTAGACCCACCTAGTGTGGTAGCATAACCAGTAAATGGCTGAATCTGGATTGAATTATGATTATCTAATTTGGAATTCCATTCTTTTCTTGCTAGGTACTTCATGTAATAACTATAGGCATAAATGGACTCTTTTTATATGTCTGAATATAAGCGAAATGATTAATTCTGGGTATTTATATTGGTCAAATAATTATTATTAAGGGTATAATAAGACACTGTCACACTTTAAAGACTTTTTTTCTGTCTCGGGGAAATAACAAATTCTAGGCTTTCCCTTGAAGGGATGATAGAAGAATCTATCAACAGTCACAGAAATGCAAGAACTATGCTTAATAATTGTTCTGAATATTCCAAATCTAATATGGAGATATTTTATGGAGATAATCTATTTCAAAATACATAACCTCAAGAGTGGTTCTTTCCTGAGGCTTATTGAATTACAATTTTTCTAAAGCTAAAGTACAAGAGAGGGTGATTGTGAATCAGGCCGTTTATATAATGCCCTTACCAAAGTGTCGTATTTTAGAAGTTTCTCCATATTCAAGTCATTGCACTTTGGCCCTTTAATTACAGTTCAAAAAAAATTTTTAAATGAGAAAAATGACAAATCAGTATTAAAATTACTTCTTGTTTCACTCATAATGGGGCCTGTGTCCCTGCCCTAAAACATCTGTTAAATATTCTAATGCCATTGATTTTACTAAATTCACAGCACTATTTACTGTCAGTGTCGCAGGTTTGCAGAGGAAACTAACGATTTTATTAAACAGCATTTATGATAATGAAACCAATGTGTCTGGACGTTTTGAATGTATCTTACAAGTCAGAAAAGGTAATCACTGTCAGTTTGTTCATTGTCCACTCTAGGTGAGCATGTAATGGTGCTTGCAGAGAGCTGACACTTTCATTTGTTTTCCTAATGCACCTAAAATTTACATATTTTATCTTCACATAATTCAATAAAAGGTTAGGGAAAATGATTGAATCAGTGCCTTTAGAAGCCAAAAAATTACTTTTTCTTTATCTCCCCTTATTTTAAAAGCAGTTATATATATTGAGGAGTGTGTTTAAGTAATTAACCAAAATAACTGATGTGTTATTCTCAGTGAAGCCTCCTTCATTTTAAATTAGAAACAAATGCAAAGCCATCTACTATATTGTTTAATTCCCTTTGGCATAAAATTCATGCTTTACTCACTTTTAACATTTCTAGTGAAAAGTCTTTTACCTACTTTCTACCTACAGATTGTTTTTGCTCTACAATCCAAACAATGCCCAGATAAATCATCCCAAGAAAGAGTTACAATCCTGAAACTCTTCTAAGACTTGGATGTAAGACCTAAAACCATAAATTTCATGGAAGAATACAGGAGATACAATCCTTAACAATGGCCTAACATATGCCATTGGGAATTAGATATAAATGTCCTGGGGAAAAAAAAGAATTAGAGGGAAAAAGAATAGCAAAAATAAAAACATAATATTATATAAAATTAAAACACTTTGATTATCATTAAAACAAAAAGACATCTTACTTAATGAAATAGAAGATCTGAACACATTATACATCAGAGAAGGAATTAAAATCTAAATTAGATCAAGAACTCATAAAACTCAATAACAAAAGAAATAAACCATCCAATTTAAAAATGGGTAGAAGATATAAATAGATATTTTTCCAAAGAAAAAAACATACAAATGGTGAAGAGGCACATGAAAAGATATTTCTTATATCTTTATAAATATAAATCAAAAAAAAAAGAATTATCACCTCACATCTTTGAGAATAGCTATTATTCAAATGTTTGGAAACAAGTGTTGTGAGGATGTAGAGAAAAGGAAACACTTAAACACTATTGATGGGACCGCAAATTGGTGCAGACATTATGAAACCATAACAAAGTTGTGCCCATCAGTCTATCATCAGACATCTCCGCAAAACACTACAGGTTAACAGAGAATAAAATTACATATTCAAAATACTAAGACAAAAATATCAGCCAAGAATACTCTATTCTGCAAAACTATCATTTAAATATGATTCAGAAATGAAGGTCTTCAGTGAAAAACAAAACTCAATAGACTTTTAGACTACCAAACCTGATTCAAGAAATCCTGAAATTAGTCTTCCAACAGAAAAGATAAAACAAAGTTCTACCAACCTCCAAGAATGCTGATAAACAGGAAAACAAATGCAGAAACAAGGACAGCACCAACAAGAGAGAACAAAAATGGAGGAAATGAAATTATGGACTATATATGAACATGTAAATATGAGATAGCAACAGTTCATAAAAGACTATCAAGGAGATGTTAAAAAGCAATAATCTATATGATAGTTGTAAAACAGAACTTTAAAGAGATACATAGCTGGAAAGTTGACAAAACTGAAAGAATTAACACCAAAACCCACAGAAAGAAAATTAAAAGAAATGGGAAAGAAAGCAACAGATGCAGAAAAACAACAGAAAACAAAGGCTCTAGTGACAGAAATAAATCCCAATATATCAGTTATCACACTTAACATGAATGGACTGAATTCATCAGTCAAAAGAGAGAGTCACTGAATGGATTAAAAAAAAAAAGGAAACTATCTGCATTAGGCTTACACAAAACATGTCAGATCCAAAGGTAAACACAGTTTGAAAATTAATGGTTATGGAAAATGTATATCACAGCAACAGTGATGAAAGAAAAGCAGGAACTGAAATGCTAATTTCATACAACTTCCACCTGAAAAGAATATCTTGAAAAAAAAGAATGGCACTATGTTATGATAAGGTGTAATTCATGAAGAAGCATCATTAACATATACCCAATGCTGAATCATCAAAATATATAAAACAAATACTGACAGAGCTATAGTCAGATACTGACAGTAAACTATAGGGACTTTAATACTCCACTTGCATCAATAGATAGGTCATCCAGGCAGAAAATCAAAAAAAGGAAAAGAAAAAAAAAAAAAAAAAGAACTGTAAATTAAAAACAGAGCATTTGGACCTACCAGACACATACAGGGCATTCGGCATTCTAACCCCCCAAAGTTATATACATTCTTCTCAAGTGTACATGGAACATTTTCAAGGATAAACCGTATCTTGGAACACAAAACAAGTCTCTGTAAATGAAATCTCTAGCCTTGCACATGAGGGAATTCGAAAAGGAAGGGCAATCAAAGCCAAGAGAAAGGAGGATGAAAATAATTAAAAAAAAAAAAATAGAGCGAAAATAAATGAAATTGAAAACAAAAGAATCAATCAAAAGATCAATTTAATCTAGTGAGTTCTTTGAAAATATAAACAACAAAAAATAAACATTGCAGCTAGACTTACAATGAAGAACAGAGGAAAAAAACACTAATAACAAGGATCAGAAATAAAAGAGTTGAGATTACAACTGACACAGATAAATACAAAGAACAATGACAGACTAGTATGAGCAAGAATAGTCCAATAAAGTTGTCAATCACAAAGAAATGAACAGATTCCTAGAAACCTATAACCTCCCAAAACTGAACCAGGGAGACACAGATAGCTTAAACAGACCAATCACAGCACAAAATCAAAGCAATAATAAAAAGTCTCCCAAAAAACAAGAGTGCAGGTCCAGGTGGATTGATCAGTAAATTCTGCTAAACATCAAAAGAACGAATTCCTCTTCTCCTAAATTCTTCCACAAAATTGAAGAGGAAGGAAAATCCCCAGATACATTTTATGAGGCCAATATTACTCTAATCCCCAAACCAGACAAAATAGCAGCAAAAAGAAAAATGTAGGCCAATATCACTGATGAATATAGATGCATAAATCCTCATCAAATCCTGACAAACCAAAAGATTAAAAATTTAACCAAAACATTAAAAAAATAATAATACTACACAATCAAATGGGATTCATTCCAGGGATTCATGGATGGTCTAACACGCATAAAACAATCAATGTAATACGCCACACCAACAAGGAAAAAAACAAAAATCATAAGAAAAACCTTTCCCCTAAAATATGGAACAAGAAAGAGTTGCCTGCCCTCACCATTTAAATTCAACATAGTCCTGGAAGTCTTGGACAGAGCAACAGGCAAGAAAAGGACGTTAGAGGAATTCAAATTGGAAAAGAAGAAAAGTTTCATTATTTCCAGATAACATGGTATTATACTCAGAATAGCCTAAAGATTCCACAAGAAAAAAATACTGGAATCAATAAATGAGTTTAGCAAAGTAGCACAAAATAAAATCAACATTCAAAAATCAGTAGCATTCCTATACACAAATAGTGAGGTAGAGAAAAAATAATGAAGAAATTCCACTTTCACTGGCACCAGAAATATAAAATACCCGTGAATAAACTTCCTAATAAAGGAATTAGAAGACCTCTACATTGAAAACTGTAAGACTTTAACAAAAGGACTGCAAGACATGAAGTGAGGGAAGAATATTCCATGTTAGTGGAATTCATATAGCTAACATGACCGTCCTTTGGCTTTGGATAGCCAAAGCAATATACAGACTTAATACAACTTCCATCAAAATTCTTGAGATTTTTTTTTTTAAGAAAATTGAGCAAGCAATACTAAAATGTATTTGGATTCACAAAAGTCCTCAAATAACAAAAGCCACCCTGAGAATAAAAAGGAACTGTGGGGGAATCACATTTCCCAACTTCAAAGTATACTACAAAGTGATTGTCATTAAAAAATTATGGTACTAGAACAAAAATAGACACACAGATCAGTGAAATATAACAGAGCCAGAAATAAAGACACTTCTATATGAACAGTTAAAATTCAATACAGCAGTAAAAAGCATACAATGGAAGAAGGAAAGTGTATTCAAAAAGTGGTTTTAGGAAAACTGGATGGACAACCACAAAACAGTGAAACTAGATTATTCATTAGCACCATACATAAAAGTTAATTAAAAATTAATCAAAGACCTGTACATAAGACTTGAACCCACAAAATATTTGGAAGAAGACATGGGGAAAATGTTCCAGGACCTCAACGTCAAAGAGATCTTTGGAGAAAGAACCACTACAGCAAAGCAACCAAAGTAAAACTAAATTATTGAGACTACAAAACACAAAAAAGCTTCTTTCTGCACAGTGAAATAAACCAACATTAAAACAAAAGGGAAACTCACTGAATATGAGAAAGTACTCACAAAACATACATCAGGTAAGTGCTTTATCTCCAAAAAATACAAAAAAGCTCATACATCTCAATTAAAATACAAAAAAGCTCATACATCTCAATTAAAAAGTGAATGAACCACTGATAAAAATGGACAGAAGAAATGAACCTGTCCAAAACACACCGATGACTTACATATGGAATACCCATTATCAATTTTTTGAGGACTATCCATAGTACTTTCCATAAAAGGTGCAACAATTTACACTCTTACCAAAAATGTAAAAGGCCTCACTTTTTTTTCTGCATCCTCACCAACATTTGTTGTTTCAACTCTTTTGGAGGATAGCCATTCTCACAAATGTGAGGTGATATCACACTGTGGCTTTCATTTGCTTTCCCTACTAACAAAAGAGAGAAATATCTTTTCAAGTGCTTGTTTTCCATCTGTACGTATTCTTTGGAGAAGTTTTAAATAGATCTTTTGCCCATTCTAAGGTTGGTTATTTGTGTTTCTGTTGTTGAGTTTCATGAGATCTTTATATATTTTGGATATTAAGTCGTCAGGTGCATGATATGTAAATATAATCTCCCATCAGTAGGATGTCTTTTCGTTTTGATGAGTTTATTTTGCTGTGAAAAAGCTTTTTAGTGTGATGCAGCTCCATTTGTTTATTTTTGTTTTTGATAAACTTGTCACCTGGAGTTGAGTCCCCAAAGTTTTCCTAAGGTCAGTATCATGAAAAGCATTGCCTATGTTTTCTTCTAAGTAAAAATAATATTTTCTTAAGGTTTATCATCATACTTATTAAAGCACCACATTTCTATTGATATTAGCAGTTACGGAAAATAGCAAGGAAGAAAAGTCTCCTAGGAGAACTCTAAATGATAACATGTTTGACATTTTACAGTGCAAAGTAGTAATGTTAATGCTGGCCCCAAATGACTCTTTTATATATTCTAACCCAATGTAATAATGCATTCCTCTGAGTATAGTGTGACATGCAAAATTTATATCTAACAATCCTACTGCACTAGTTCTGAGTATGCAAACTTTTGCGTTTTTGTTACATAGAGCCAGTATTTACAATTTTCCAGAGAAATTTGAAAGGTTAAAATATAAAATGTGCATATATTATTTTATATATTTATATATGTTATATATTATAAATATATATACGTTTATATATTTGTATTTAAGTATAGCTAAATATCATTTCCTATCTGAACTATATTATTTTATATATTTATATATGTTATCTTTATAACATGAACAGGTTTGTAAAATGAAAACTAACCCTTGCACATTGACAATAGAACTAAGATTACTAGAGTTGATTAGGAAGGTGGGCTGGGAGAAAGGGTGCTTTGGGTCCAATGGACAATGATGGAAGACTATTGATAATTTAGTGGTGGGTGTGATGTTTTATGTATTTGATGAATAGTAAGACTGTTCATCTAAACATATACATATTTATATATATAAAATAAAATAAAATAACATAGTTCAGATAGTAAATGATTTACATCAATACTTTATATTGTCTATTGGAGTTAGCTTATTTCATGTGCGTTTTCTGTGAGAAGTATCTTTGAATATCATATAATAGATGCTTTTATTTATTTCCCCGCTTTTAAAGCAATATTATGGCTATGCAGTTATAAATCAGGATTCATAAGCATTTAATCAGTTGAATAGTACCTTCTTTTATGTGATCTAATTAGCGTTATGTTAAAAATAAAAGGACATATAATAGAAACTGAGATTTTAGTTTCTTTTTAACTGTTCCTGGTATAGCTTTATTTTGATCTTTATCTTCTTTATCTTTTTGTCCATTATTGTATCTGGATAGACCTGTTTATTTTCATTCCACATTTAACACATAAAAGCAGCCTGCTTTACACTTGAGATAATGCAGAATGAATATAATGGTTGTTTCTTTAGAAAGAATGTATATAGTTTTGAGTATTATTTTCTTATAAGAAGTTATTAAAATAATAGATCCTATATCGATGAGTAAAGTACTTTCAAAAGGTAAAACTTCCTCACAATTCAGTTTACCATATCAGATTTAAACTTCCGTGCTCCATAAATATGTGAAACTCCCTTGAGATACAGAAAACAGCAATAGGTCAAAGACCCATAATGAAAATTTCAAAATACACATTAGTGAAATTGTAAGCAAAATCACAGTTAGAACTAATAAAGACTGAGTGTTCTTTATTCAATGTTAACCAAAAAGAAAAAGAAAAAGAAAAAAAGAAAGAAAAGAAAAAGAGCAAAAAAAAATGTCAGCCACATTGATTCCAGGATAAATACCATAGATTTTATATATTGCCAAATATCTTATGCATTCTAATAATTCTGACATCCTAACAGGCTAATTAGTGGTAATTATACAATTTTAGTTCATAAAAGTCTTAAAAATGAAAATTTTAAATACCTGGATATCATTAGCCCTTTTCAACATATTTATTACACCTTTTATAAAAGGCACAAAAGAGGTAAGGAAGTGTTCTTAAATGTTTATAAATTTCCAACTATTTCAGGAGTACTCATACTTTAAGATCCCTCATATTACATTCCAGTAAAATACTGATTTTTTTCAAGCTTCTTTAAAACAGCAGGTGATATTCAGAGAGAAATACACCTATATCAATTTTTATCAATATTTAACATAAACTACATACACATACACAATTCATAATTTTACTTTCCACTACTTCAGATTGCTACTTTCTCTTATTAGAAAGTATGTAGAAATTGTATTTCTACATTGACACTGATTTAGCATGCAAATGATTAGCTTAGTTTTTATTCATCAGCATTACTGTGGCTACTACTTCTCCTTAGATCTATAGTCAATAAATATTTTTTTTTCTCTAAGACATATAACCTCATAGCCACATTTTTAAATCTTTAAATCTTAGTTTAGGAAATAATAGGTCCCCTTGAAACAAAGTCATTTCAGTTTGAACATTATTGCAGGTCATACTGTCATGAAATGAGCGTCTATTTTTTTTCTGCTTTATAAAAAGTGTAATCAATGACCTGAAAACAGCTATTTTTTTACTAGAGTAAAATGCACCTATATTTCCAATTTCTAAATCTTGCTATTCTAATTTGATTGATAAAGTAGAGATTAAGATTATTTTCTTATCTGATTTATCTCAATGCAATCTCATTTCCATTTGACATTCTTAAACTAGAAAATATCTGTGTATATGTTTGCTATTCTTCCAAAATGGTTCAAATTCATGAAAAGTGCCTTCTGACATGTTTCTATTTCTGTATTCAGACAATGGATGATAGGACTTGATAAGAACATTCTCAGCATAACAGCAACCCTAGCTCTCACTGCTTTAGGGCAAGAGTCCTGCAGGGTTAGAAACCTAATGATCTGTTGATACTACCAGAGAGATTAGATTTAAGAGAGATCAATAGAGCAATTCTGTTCCACAAATTTTATTATTATCTTTCCACCAGCTGAGCTGAAATGCAGGATCAAATTGATTCATTGGATTACTGTGTACTCAAACACAGGTCACTAGGTAGTTTGTAATGCATGCAGACAGATTAACCTTAATCACGTAAGTAAATTCCATATCTCTTATTCATGCTTTCTCTATCTTAGAATTTTATTCTATGTAAAATTTCCATAAATGTTATGAAACTCCTTCATGATTTAATTCACATAAGATAAATAGTAAATACCAACATTCTCAGCTTTTCAGTTTTATCAATGAATTTGTATATGTGAAAAAGAATGACACTGTTGAATATTGTGAAATCAAGATAGCATATGAAATAGTGAAGATTTAATTAACATACATATTTATCAAATTAAAATAATAAAGATGAATATTCAGCATATCATGTGGTACAAGACTGAAGTTCTTCCAAAGTTACCAGTTTAATTTCTTCACATTAAGATGTTATCAGCTTTAACAAACACCATGGAAAAATAATGTAGAATAAATATTTTCCTAAATAATGTTTTCCTTCGCTTTTATGGATTTTTTTTTTAACTCTTATACATTGTTTCTTTTCAACTTCACTTATCTCATTAAACAGTTCTTTGATATTTAGTTACTAATCTATTTTTTCCCTGATGGATAGTAGTGTATAATGTGCTTTGGGAAGTGAAAAATCTTAATTTTACTGAATGTTTGATAATGTCAATTTATATGAATGCTCACTGTTCATCAATTTATACTGTTTTATTTTCTAGTCAAAAACCTTCTTAGAAAAATGTATCTGACTTTCTATTTTCTTGGAATTTTCTAAAATAATGATATGCCATTAAAGATAAAACACCTGCATTATAACGTATTCTTATTTCAAATTTTTGAAGAAATCTTTGGAGCCCAAGTCACTCTCCTTTAATCCTAATTTATTTCTGTTTCTTTTTTTAGATATAACTGACAAATTTAGTATACGTCTAAGACACAGAAAAACAAACACTCTCATCTATTCTTTAATTTGCTTTAATTAATAAATTATAGCTTCGTTTCTGGCTCAATATGGCATTGTAGAAAGTACATAAACAGGCCTGCTCCTATGGACAAAACAAACTGCAACTACATATAAAATAACTTAGTCAGAAAAAATCCTAAATCTGGAAAAATAGAGCTTCTACCAAAAAAGGATACAAAGATAGTACTAAAACAGGTAATAGAGACAGAATATGTTCTCATAAATAAATAAATATCAAACCAGTTGTGCCAACTTACAGTACAGAGGTTTTTACAAAGATCTAGAACTTTGCCATGGAGGTTGGAACAAGAGATGGGCCCTGCATCATGCACCCTAAATATTGATTTGGTTCAGCATAGATGAGTCCCTAAAGCTCTAGCATTGAAGGCATGAAATACATTCAGAAGAATAAAAGAATTAGAGGAACAGAACCCATCTTTAAATAGTCCACAAGCAGATCCAGTTCCCCAGGACCTAGTGCAGAAACATCCATCTGAAAAGAAATGAAAGAAATCCACTTACCTCTATTACAGCATATTTAGAGAAGAAGGAATTTTTAAAGACAATTCTGATATGCGAAACACTGGCAGATATCCTGGACACCTCTCACAACTTTGCTAATGCAAGCTCTGGTGAGCATCATTTTTGTCCATCCTACAACAACCCTGACATAAAAGCAAAACACACCTCCTCACCTAAGAAATTCATTGCAGCTTTGTGTAGGAGAAGAGCATCACAACTCTGTATGTCACATGATGGAACTCCAGACACGACATGCTGAACCACCAGATTCCCCACGCTGGGGCATCAGCCATCACACTCCAGGTCCACCTTCGCATGCCAGAAAAACATACATAAAAATAGCACTAGCCAACAGCAATATCCATCTGCCAAGCAGTAGTAATAAGCCAAAGCACTGCCCCCTAGGACACCCCAGTCAATATCACAATATAGTCAAGTTGGGACAACAGTCTCACAAACTATCAGCCTATTGTAGCAGGCAGGTCGGAGCAACTCATACGAGGAAAGCATCTTGAGCAACTAACTGGGGAGAACAGAGCGCATCAGATGTACTCCATAGAGCAGCGATTGTACAAGATTGTACAGTCCGTCAATAACAGCAAAAGCAGTAGTGTTGCCTAATACATAAAGGCAAATAAGAAATCAGGAATAAGGGAGTAAAACTGAAACAAGTCCCAAACAAAACAAAAGCCCTAAAAATGTTAAATAAAAGAAGTTAGTAAATTACTTATTGAGGAAATTAATTATAAAGATGCTCAGCAAAATTTGAAATGAACTATAAATGTTTTAAAAGATTCAAACGAAAGTTACAAAGCTGGAAAATATAATAGTAAAACTAAAAATTATAATAGGTCAAACAATACACAAAGAAATGGATGAGCAGATAAGTGACAGAAAGATAAAGAAATGGAGGTCACCCAGATAGAATAACAAAATGAACAAAAACAAATTTTAAAAAATGAAGATATCATAAGATACATCTGGAATAACACCAAAATGAATAATATTCACATTATAGAGGTCCCAAAAGATGTAGTCCGTGTACATCATATTTAGTTTTTCATTATTATTTTCATTTCCTATTTATATAAAAATACACTTAAAAATTTCTTTGATCACTAGGGATTTATTTAGCTTTTTTCCATGTTTTGCTTTATGTTTTTGAGATTATGTTTTTCAGTGTGTACATATTTAGACTTATGTTATCTGCCTAATTTATCCAAACTTTAATCATTTAGAATTTCACTAGTTTATCTCTAATGTATATTTTTTATTACATCTACTTTGAATACAAATATGACATATCTCTTTTAGTCATTTTGTATATTATATATTTATGTCTGTTTCCTTTGAGCTTATAAATATGTATGTATATATATGTGTGTGTGTGTGTGTGTGTGTGTGTGCATATTTTAAAGGCATACTTTAGCTAGCTAGCTAGATATATAGATACATAAATTAGTTTTTAATGTGGCCTTTTTATACAGTGCTGGTAATTATCCAGTATTTTCAGTCTTTCTATTTTAATGTAAACACTAAATTCATTTTTATTTAATGAACTTTTGATATGTTTAATATATATTGTTAATTGTTTTTTATTTATCTTTTTGGCCTTGTTAATTTTTTTTAATTATTTGCTTTTCTTAATTAGGATTATAAATTTGATCTTTGCTGTTTTATTCATTCTTGACTTGTTTATTACATACTGGTTTTATATTCTCTTAACAATTATTTTAGAGATTACATCATGCATCCTTGTCTTATCAAACAAACTCTATTAGTTGGTAATTTCACTTCTTGCTTACCTGAAAAATACAAGAACCTTATTATTCTTTGATACTTTTTTGTCACCCAATCAATATATTCCATCTCATTTGAATATATTTATAGATTTTTCCACTTTATGCTTTTTGCTTCTTCCATTTCTGATCTTCTATATAGAATCACATTTCCCTACATTGAAAGAGATCTTTTGCCTGTGTCTTCATTATGATATTTTAGAAATCCTCTCTTCTTTTTTCATCTGTGTCTCAATATTTCTTTATTTCAAATTTTTAGGTATAACAATGAATGTGATTAAGGTCTCACTACTTTTATACATTTTCAGAAGAATGAGCTGGTGAACTTATATGTATATTAATCCACGCATACACTAGCATCTACAATCCATAGTCAGTGTGAAACAAATTACTAACTAGAGTACAGCTTATGAAAGAGTAATTTGTCCCTTAGTTTTACCATGATAACTCAAAGTATTGTTTTTCAAAATAACCTAGATCAACATTTCTCTTTCCCTTTCCCTTAAGTGTGATTATGTATTTCATTTATAATATAGTTTGATATTTTCCTCATGTACATTTAATTTATGTCTCTCTTTCCCCATATCATTTTGTACATTCCTTGAGTCAAAGCTGGAATCATTTTCCCTCAAAACTCTAGAATCATTTATAAATAATTGATGGAGTATTCAGAATATATTGAATTTTAATAATTATTTTTATTGAATGGGTCATAGTTTCTAGTCATTTCAATGGGGATAAATAGTAAATGCAACATGTAACTATTGCTAATTAGTTTTACTGATTAGATATATAATTAGATGACGACAGGGAAATAGATATAACCATTCTATCCTAATAAAATGTCATTTTCAACAGCACCAACATAGTTACATTTTGACATTCTGAATTACCATCACACATGCTCTGGATCTTAAATTATGATTACCAAAATAGTTTTAAAATTTTGGATAGTTTTTTCTGTCCTTAATGTTCTCACCAGATATGTGAAGTTCAATTACTGTTTTGAAGTCACTGAATTGTTCCTCATACTGTGTTAATGGCACCAACTAAACACACAGGTTCATTCACATTACTTAACTTCTGAGTTTTACAGATGTATTTTTTAATTTGATTTTGCTTTGTATTTTTAGCACATAATTTCCAGTGTGCTTGTCAAATTCAGCAAACATATTTTATTCATTAAAATCTCACCTTTATTTCTGAGACCTCCATTATTTCTTCTCCTAAAGGCAGCGATTTATTTTATTAACCTTATTTGTGTCTATACTTTAAGGTATTGTAGAACTAGCTAGCTAGCAAGATGAACATTTTACTATATGGTAAAATGCATTCACTCTCTCAATTTGTATTTACATTTTTTTTTAGTATTTAGGAGGATTTATATATTTTGCTCTAATGTTGATTTTAATGTCATTACCATCACATAATCCTTATTTCTCTTTATTTTCAGAGTTTTCTATAAACAATATCACATTAACTACTAAACACATTTTCTTTCAGTCTCTGTTAGTAACTAGTTGGAAATAATATTTTCATGTTTCCAGTGAATACTTCATGTGTGTATGGGTATTGAAGGTAATGAAAATACAGCTCAAATTAAATAACGTATCAGAGAACTTTTTAAAAAAATAAATCATCTACTAAATATGCATTAAATGTACAAAGTACATGCTAAATATTTTAGAGGATATAGTCTCATCACATTTTCTTCGCAGAGACAACCTGCCTTATACCTGAGAAAACATGGCAAAACATACTAAATGTGAAATAGTTATAAGAAACACACATTTGTTGTCACAATATAGTATGTCATTAACATTTTCTGCAAATGCAAACATTTCAAAATAAGACATTATAAAAATACACTGAGAATGATAATGAGGATAATATTAATAATGGCAAAAATGCAACATTTTATGCATATTTTATAATTTGCAGAGCATTTTAAAAACAGATATATATATATATAAAAATTCTACTATATATATGTATATTTGGTGATAGTTTGTTGCAAAAAAGTCTATGGAGAAATGTCTATTCTAGTCTAGTCTGTCCATTTGGGAGTTAGTTTGCTTTTCTCTGGTTGAGTTTTATTATTTCTTATATATTTTCGATATTTATTCCTTGTCAGATGTTTGAGGTGTAAAGATTTTCTGCCAGTTAGTAGGATATCTTTTCTATTAAGTGATAACATCTTTCTAAGCACAGAATATTTTCAGTTTGATATAGTCACATTTATTTCTTTTGTTTTTATTTTCCTTGCTACTGGTGTTGAGTCCGCAAAGACCTCTCAATGTAATGAAATACATTGCTTAAGTCTTCCAAATATTTCATGGTTTCCATACTTGTATACAAATATCTAATCTATTTTTAATTAATTTTGAAGTATGGTGTTAGAGAGTGGTATAGATTTATTCTTTGGCTTGTGTCTGTCCAATTTTTCCAACACCATTTGCTAAAAGGCTTTTCTTCCTCTATTTTAAGCTCCTGGCTCCTTTGTCATAAGATAACTGACAATACATGTATGACTTTATTTCTAGTAATTCAGTTCTAACCACTGGTTTTGTCTCTGCTTATATTCTAGAATCATACAGTTCTGATCACTATCAATGTCTGGTATAACCCAAGATCTGAGAGTTTTAATACCTCAACTTTTGTTCTTTTTTTCTTATGATTGCTTTGGTATTTGAGGTCTTTTGAATTTCTAAACAAATTTTTAAATTTCTGTTCGATTTCTTCGAAAAATTTCAGTAGAATTTAGATGGTAATTTCAATTACATATGTATACAGTTTTAGGTAAGATAGGCATGTTAACACTGTTAGTTCCTCCCCTACGAGCATAGAATGCTTTTGCATCTTTTTGTATATTCCTCCATTTATTTTAACAAGTTCATATAGTTCTTTAAAAAAATAATATGACTATCTTATTGTTATTTATTTGTTTACAAGTCATATTCACTTTAAGATATTCAACTTGCCTCAAGTCTATGGGTATTATATACTGCACCCACCACTAAAGTTCTGGAGTCGTTTACCGCTACCTTTGTCCCTCTTTCCCTCCCTCACAATTTCATCCCCCTGAAAGTCATCACATTTTGTCCAGTAAGTTTTTGTTGGGGTTTATTTGTTTGAATTAATTTTATTCCACACATGAATGAAACCATCCTTGATTTTCCTTTTTGACTTACTTAGCTTAACATGCTCAGTTCTAAGCAGATTGCTGCAAAAGACACAATTTCAGGGTTTTTTGTTTTGTTTTGTTTTGTTTTTTATAACTGAATAGAATTCCACTATATATATACACATACACACACACACATACACATATATATATATATATAAAACAGCCTTCTTTATTCAGTCATAGGCATTTAGGTTGTTTCCATATCCTGGCTATTGTAATCTGTGCTAAGGGTGCAGATCTTTTTCCTGATTAGATATTTTGCCTTTTTTTTTTTTTTTTTTCCTATATTCTCTGGGCATATGCCTAGGCGTGGGATTGCTGGATCAAATGATAGTTGCATCTTTATTTTTTGAGGAAACTCCATATTGTTTTCCAGAGGGGTAATACTAATTTACAATTCCAACAAGAGTTATGGAGGGCTCTTTTTCTCCACCTCACTTCCAACACTTATGCTTCTAGAATTTTGGATTAGGATATTCTCAATGGCATGAGTTGGTATCTTATTATGGATTTTATTTGCATTTGTCTGATGAATAGTTATGCAGAATATTTTTTCATGTGTCTGTAGGTCATCTTTGTGTCTTCTTTGGAAAGGTGTCTGTTCAGTTCTTTACTCATCTTTTAAGTGGGTCATTTACATTTTGTCAAGATGTATGAGCTCTTTATATATTTTGGAAATTAACTCTTATCTGATGTATTATGTGTGAATATTTGCACGAATTCTGTAGATTGCCTTTTAGTTTTAACAGTGGTTTCTTTGGCTGTGCAGAAGCATTTTAGTTTGATGTAGTTCCAATTATTTAGTTTTACTTAGCTTAATTTTGCTGTAGCTGTTGTGCTCCCGAAGATCTCTTTGAGGTTGAGGTCATGGGGCATTTTCCTCATATTTTCTTTGAAATGTGTTATGTGTTTTCTAAATGTGTTTTCTTCTCAACGTGGTCTTAAATCAAGGTTTTTGATGCATTTTGAGTTAACTTTAGCATATGGTGCTAAAGAATAATGAAGTTTCATTATTTCGTTTGATACAATTCAGGAGTGAATCCCCTGGGACTTGGACTCTTGTTTTATTGGAGATTTTTAATGCATGCTTCAATTTTTATTTGTGATTGGTCTTTTCAAGTTGTCCATGTCTTCCTGGTTAACTTTTGGGAGGCTATAACATTCAAAAGTCAGTCTATTACTTTGTGGTTGACAATTTGTCATGTAATTGCTCATAATAGTCTCTCATGATCTTTGCATTTCTATGTTTCCTGTTGCAATATCACCTCTTTAATTCCTGATTTTGTTATTAGGGTTTTCTCTCTGTTTTTCTTTATGAATCTAGTTAAAGTGATATCAATTTTGTTTATCAAAGAATGAATCTTGGTTTCAATGATCTTTTGAATGATTCTTTTCTTTACAATTTCATTTGTCTCTGCTCTAATTTTTATTGTTTCCTTCCTTCTGTTGATTTTTAGCTTTGATTGTTCTTCCCTTTCTAGTTCCCTCAGGTATGAGGTTCAGGATTTACTTTGGGCTCTATTTTTGGTGTGCGCTTGTAGAAACATAAGCTTTCCTCTCAGAATTGCTTTTGTAAATCTTATATGTTCTGGTAGCTCAATTATTTATTTTAATTTATTTCCAGATAAGTCTAAAGTTCATCTTTAATTTCATTGATGGTTCATGAGTTGTTCTGAAGCATGTCGTTCCACCTCCCTATTTGCAATGTTGATCTTTTTGGTTAATTTCTAGCTTTACTTTTTTGTGGTCAAAGAAGATAAATTCTACAATTTCAGTCTTTGTAAATTTACTTAGATTTGTTTTGTATCCAAATATGTGGTCTATCCTTAAGAATGTTCCATTCACAGATGAGAAGAAAGTACACTCTTTTTGTTTGAACACCCTATGAATGTCTATTAGATTCATGTGTTTTATTTCTTCATTTAGAGTCCTTATTTCTTAGCACAGTCTTCTAGTTCTAATTGTACCAATCTTCTACATCCTTTGTTAGATATATTCCAAGTTAGTTAATTATATGTATTTCTATTCTGAGTGGAATTATTTCCTTGATTCCATTCTCTTCTATTGTATTGTTTGCATATAAAATACAGCAGATTAGAGTATATTAATTTTGTAGCCTGATAATTTATTGCCATCAATGATTAAATCTAGCATTATTTTAATGGAGTCTTTAGAGTTTTTCATGTATAGTATGTTATCTGCAAATCTTTATAATTTTGCTTTTTTCAATTTTTATTCCTTTTATTCTTGTCTAACTGCTCTGACTAGGACCTTTAGTGCAATGTTAAAAATAAATGATGAGAGTGGACTTGTTCCTAATCTTAGGGGAAACCCTCAGTTTTTTTATCATTAAGTATGTTAGCTGTGAGTTTATCAAAATTGCCTTTAGCATATTGAGGTTTGTTCCATATATCGCGGTTTTATGTAAGCTTTTTAATATGAATGGATGCTGAATCTTGTCAAATGTTTTCTCTGCATCTATTTACATAATCACAGGATTGTTCCTTGTTTTTGTTGATGTGGTGTATTATATTTATAGATTTGCATATGTTGAACCATCTTTGCATCCCTGAGATAAATCTCACCTGGTCATGGAATGATCTTTTTGATGGACTGTTAGATTTGTTTTGATAATATTTTGCTGATAATAATTTTGCACCTATTTTCATTAAATATATTGCTCTTTCTTAGTGATGTCCTCGTTCATTTTTAGTATCCATGTAATGGTGACCTCATAGGAAGCATTTGAAAGTGCTCCCCATTCATCAATTTTTGAAATATTTTGAAAAATATAACTATTAATTGTTCCTGAAGTTTTGATACAACTGACTAGGAAAGCCATCTAGTCTCATACTTTTATTTTTGGGGAGATCTTTAATTACCTCTTCAATTTCCTTGTATGTGATAAGTCTGTTCAGGTTGTCCACTTAATGATTCAGAATTAGTGGGCTATGTTTCTTAAAAAATCTGTCCATGTCATCTAAGTTTTCTGATTTGTTAGCATATAGCTGTTCATAGTAGTCACTTATAATGTTCTGTATTTCTAAGGTATCCACTATAAATTTTCTCTTTTCATTTCTGATTCTAGTTTTGTGTTCTTTTTTTATTTTTTATTAGTAAGTATCGTCAAATTTTGTCAATGTTGTTTATTCTAAGAGCCAACTTTTAGTTTCATTAATCTTGAATTTGTTTTGCTTTGTTTTTATTTCTATTTATTTCTACTTGAATGTTTATTACTACCTTTCTTCTATTGATTTATGGTTTTAATTATTCTTTTTCTAGCTGCTTTAGATTTAGAATTTGTTTATTAGCATTTTTCTTGATTCTTGAAATGGGCCTGAATAGCTATAAACTTAACTCAGCACTGCTTTTGCTGCAGCCCATAAGTTCTAGTAACTCATATATTCATTCTCATTTGTTTCCAAGTATTTTTTTTCTAATTTATCCTTTTATTTCCTTTTTTACACGATTCATTCATATTGCTTAGCTGTGACATATTTTGAAATTTTCAGATTTGCTTTTTGATTGTGTGACTGATTGCTCTCCAACCACTGACTTCTGAACATAGATGAATTTCCTGTATGCAATAGAAAACTGGGTTATGCTTTTTAATCATTCAGTCACTCTGACCTTCTAATTGGTAAATTCAAACATCAATATTTTTAGGTGATTATTGATATATAGTTGTTTATTGGTATTTTATTGTTTTCTGGGTGATGTTGAAGATACCTTTATTCTTTCTTGTCTTACGTGTTTTGAAAACACTTATGTTGTCTTTGTTTTCCATTTTTAATTTCTCCTATATTTTAGCTATGGCTTTATGGTTTTGAGGAGAAACTGGATTTGCATAAAAGTTTATATGCTTATATCATTTTTAATATGAAAGCAGGTTAATTCTGACCTCATTCTAACAGTCTATATTTTACTCTTCTATTTATATTTTTTGTGGCTTACTGCTTTAAAGTGGGGTTTCTTTTCATCTTAGAGTACATCCTTTAGTGCCTGGATTTGCTCCCAGGAACAGGGGAGAGGAGGGAGCACAGCAGGAGATTAAAAAGTTTAGAGAGAGCGTGATAGCATGTTGGGGTCAGGGAGCCAACAGCCTTGTGGACTGAGAGCCTTGAATATTCTGCCTTACACCTATTTATTGAGTTCATACATAGAATTGTTTCAAGGAGCTTATACAAACATGGATTTGCTTATGCAGCCCTTTATTTTCTTACTACATAATTTTATCTATCTTGCTTTGGAGAGTTACAGAAACACTGCCCCAGTGCTTTCCTACAGTGACCTTCACCCGGTGCTCCAGGCCTGGTGTTCTTTGATGTTCTGTCAACTCCCACTTCATCCTTGCTCTACTCTCTGCCCATTCTGCTAACTCCCACTTCATCCTTGCTCTACTCTCTGCCCATTCTGCTAACTCCCACTTCGTCCTTGCTCTACTTTCTGCCTCAACACTTTTTCTTTTAGGTTGGTTTACTGGAGATAGATTCCTTGAACATATGTTTGTTTGCAAAGCTCTTTAATACTCCTTCAGTTCTACATGGTAGTCTAGCAGGGTAAAGTATCCTTGGCTGAAAGTTCTTTATTTGAATGCTTTTAATATATCAAGCCATCTCCTTCTGGCCTGTGGTTTCAGCTGAGAAATCTATAGAAAGTGTATAAGGGCACCTTTCTAGGTAACTCATGCTGCTGATTTTCTTTTTAACTTATATCTTGTGTCATCTTAATAACAATGTATCTTAGTGGAGGTCTGTTTAGGTTGCTTTTACTGTAGTTGAGTGTCCTTTGTCTAGAGGTCTATTTTCTTCCTTAGTCAGAGAAATATCCAGCTATTATTTCTTTAAATAAAGTTTCTTCCCCCTTCTTTTTCTTCTTTGGGACCCCTATCATGTAAATATTGTTCCTCTTGACATCATCTGATAGCTCTCATATGATGTCTTCTGCCATGGCCTGCATGACTGATTGAAAGGGTCCCTGAGAGGAGGCTACAGGAGCCTAAAGAAAGACAGACGATATACATCTAGAAAAATGGGGACCAGGTGGGACACTGCTCTCGCTTTGAAGAGCAGGGACCTCGACCTAGGCTGCTTGATTTAGTTTATAGGGCTGAGTTAAAATGAGATAATACAACTATGCAAAACAAGGAAAGACAATAAATATTAGCAACTATGCTTTCTGCTTCAGGATATCTAGCAGAGGCAATTCTTTGTTATCTGGTCATAAGAAAACTTTTCCCTGGAGATAGTTCACTTCCTTCAGTCTTCAATTCTTCTCATTCTTTTTCTCCATTGCTTTATCTTCTAGCTCACTGATTCTATTGGAAGCTACTTTGAGCACAGTGTTAAACTGGCATTCTGTGTTTATTTCTGTAAATTAAGCTTCCCTGGTATAAAGGCCTTGTTTTAGGGTATCAGGTTGCCCAAGGTAGTCCTTGGCATTGTCCTGAGATACTAAACTTCCTTTGGTTGTATAATATCAGCACTCATCACGACTTTTCAAGTTCAACAGTCTGACCTATGTTGAAGACTAAGAGTCCAGACTAAAGGGTTGGAGTTGGGATAGGGAATGCAAAGGCTTTTGTTTGTTTGTTTGTTTCTCAAATCACAGGCAATAAAACTATAAGGCACAAGTAGAGAAACACAAGATTTATGAGTTCTGTCTGCAACTAGGCTACCGCCCCACCAGATGCCACAGGAGAGAGAGTGTGTGTCTGCTCATAACAAAGTATAATTATCTTTGAAATTCCCTTAGTCATCCAGAGGAGCAGCAACTCAGCAGTAGGCATTAAACAAGGACTGGGGTTTGGGGAAGAAGTCTAGGAAGTAAGTACCAAGCAGAATGAGAAGCTATTTAGCTGTAGCTCTAGGCTGGCAGAAGCGGATGTTTTGAGGGAGTTCTTCCAAATATTTTCCCTATGTGAGGGATAGAATAGAATGTCTCTTGTTAGGAACCAGTCAATTACACATGTGGATGGTGCCAACCTGGCATGCTGACTCCTGCAATCCACAGAAAGGCAGATCTGAACAGCAATGTTTCTACACAAATGTGCTAATGGCAAAGGAGCTGGGTGTTTCCTAGTGGAGGCTTTCCTGCAATAGCAGTTTTCAATGTCAGCACCTCACAGAAGAAGAATCTCTGTTCATAAGAAGCTAGCCCTCTTCCATCATACATTGAGGTTTTTGGTTCATAACTGAAAGCAATTCCCATATATGAGGATGCTTGCTGAGAGCACAAGCTGTTTAGTTTTGGGAAGATGTCAGTTTCTCTAGTCTTTCCCTATGGCCCCAGGGTCTCCAAACAAGGAGGTGTGATACCAAGATCAGCTTCTACTACTTATGGAGGTGTGTGTCTCCTCTCTTTGTGGATTTGTATATATTGTTTCTTTTCAAAGGCTGTAGTTGCTAAATAGGTATTTTACTGGTTGTGCCTGTGGGGATAGAGTGAGCTCTGAGTTCTTAACACTCTGCCATCTTGGAACTTGAACATCTAAAGCTAGTTCAAAGAGTTGAAAGGCAAACTCACAAACCTACTTTACACAGGTAAAATGATCTCTGAGAACTTCAACCATGCTCAGAAAGGACAGGAATGAGGCAATGTGTGAGATTTAAAAAATAAACACAGGGAAGGTAATAATTATAAAACATTCCAAGTACCCTTCTGAGAATATAGATATAACGATATTAAGAAAGGTATGAAAATATTATTACTATCTTATGAATTTGGTGACTGTTTCTGATATGTGTTTAATTTTGCTTTTCTTTTGAAGCACAACACACGCTCATCCTCCTTGATATGCTGTACAAAACAGAGGACATACATTAAACAGTGCTTTTGCTCCTTTACACGTACAATGCATACCTTCATATAAACAGAAAAAACACACATAAAAACACAATTTATAATGACAACAAGGAAAACATTGCCCCATTATGTGACTTATATATATGTGTGTATGTACATTCTGCAAATAAATGAATTATAGCTCTAATTTACACTATACATAGAGGAAAAAGGCAGGTGATGCATAGAAAATGGAGTCAGTTTCATAATTTTCAGGTTAAGTGAATATTTAGTCTCCCACTGAAAATAATATAATATTTCTGGGCAATGTCATTTTTTTGGAAGGGAGAGACTATTAGAATAAAAATGCAGCCTTGACAGCAACATCAACTCAGATATGAATTCCAAAGGATAAAATATCAACTCATTAACAACTCTGAGACTATTGGCATCAAGTTTCTTAGAAGTGTCAATCTAAGTAACAGCATATAATACGAAGAATATTTAGAAAATTCTGATCATGTTATATATGGAAAGCAATTATTTTCTGTAATTATTAAATTATATATAAAAATATTAAAATATTGTTTTCAGCATTCAGAATCACCTATGGTATCATCTGATATGGATCAGAAAGCAGAAATTATACTTTCCTAAAATAATCCATTAAAAATATTAAGGTATATTTTGTGCTAATGGGGATACCTAGAGTATTTTCATGTAGATTTAAACTGTTTCCAGGATAAACAATGTGTGTGTTTCTGTAAGTCATTGTGGTGGTAAATTTATAATCACATTTTGCATATAAATTATTAGTAATAACTTACAGTCATAACTTCTTGGTAATAGTGAATTGAAAAATAATGGCACTGAACTTTCATAGAAATTAGCTTAAAGGATTCAATGTCACTAGCATGGTCAATATTGTTTTGGGGTGGCAAAAAGCATATTTTCCCATACTTGTGCAAGGGTAATTATACAAATACCCTTTTTCAGACAGAAATATTAGTAAAATACTCAACAAAAAGATTCTATAAATATAGAGAAAAGACAGTGTTGATGCATTAGGTTAAGTATTATGAGTAGTGACCAAAAAAACCCTGATTTACTGGAAAGAATTGTCAGTAAATTTCATAACTGCAATTCACATTACACTGGGAAATGTAATAAACTGGTCAAATATACTACAAATAGAACTGCTGATAGGAATACTCCTAAAATATGTGTAGGGATATAGATGGTATTTTAACTACTTGCTTAAAGTCTGACAAATTTCCCCCAAAATTCTTGCTGTCAAAAGTTAACAATCATCATTTTTAATCTAACAAATTAAATGACACTGAACAATTCTGAATGACACAAAATTTTTCATAAGAATATTAATCTTGGAATGCAATTTTTATGTAAAACAGGAAAGCATTCAAAGACATAAATTATGCACATGAAAAGGTGACATAAAGTAAATATTCCCAGTGAAAGAAAATCTTTAAGGAAATATCACTGATTTAATTGTCATTGTTCTCTCAATATGCTTAGCCCAGGAATAAGTTTTTTTTTTTAATTCTGACTGACAAATTTTTAAACAGGCAGGAATTAAAAGAGATTAAATTGATTATATTCTTTCTTATCTAAAGAAAAGAAGCTTTTCAATTCTAGTTGATAACATATGTTCACTTATCATTCTCTGCTAATAATGGACTTCCTACCTCTCTCCCATCTGCAGAAATGCTTTGGAATCCAGCTTCAGCACAACAATCACACATAGGCAACTAGCAATTATATAAAGAAACTAAATTTTTCAGTATGTCAAATTCCCATTTAAGCCACTTTCAAAGCAACTAACCTCTCAAAAATGCTTACTACTCTGATTTCTACTACCATAAAATAGTCTACCTGTTTCAAATTTCATATAAATTGGATTATACTATACGATTGTTTTGGATTTGGATGCTTTTGATGACACTGGAAAAATAATTCATATTGTTAGGCATGAATATTTTTATTGCTGTCATTACTATCTTGTATTCTACTGTATAAATGTACTGCAAATTATTGATCCAAATAACAATTTAAGGACAATTGGGTTTTTATTTGGGGGTTTTATAAATACTGATGCTATTAGCATATTTGTACATGCATTTTGATGGATATATGTACATTTTGGGAAACTTTGTCTAAGAGCAAAGTTATTGTTTAACTTATCAAGTTGAATAATGTTTTTCTGTTATATCAATTCTGCTGTTAATGACATTCATTATCTTTTCATATCATTCATTGCAGTTCAGCTCTACTGATGACTTTACCTTTCAAATCTCTACTTACCTTTTTGAATAGAAAGCATACATTTACTCTCATACATTTAATGTCCTAATGTGTACTAATTATAATATCCCAAACACTCCTGGGGTTTTAGATAGATTGTTTGCTTTTCTTAGAGACCATATTTCTTTCTCCTTTGTAAGTTTGGTATTCTTTGGATGTCAGATTGTATGAATTTTACATTCATGGTGGATTTTTTTTAAATCATGAGCTTTGTTGTGGAAACAGTGTCTTTGAAAATTTGATAATACAAAGTCTTTCAAAATTTGTTAGTTGGAACCAGGTAATTTATCATTCTAGGACTTGTTATTCTACATACTTAAGTCAAGACTCATTTGAGAAAATTATACAGTGTTCCCTGAATTATGAAATTTTCCAATCTGGCTGCAACAGAACTCTTCCCATTCCTGTGTGCCCAATGAGATCTGTTCCCTCTAATTAATTAACAGCCATTTTCCCAACCCCAGCAGCCCCAACAACCCAGCTGGTTGTTCTGTTAACTTTTTCTTCTCTGTTACCGAACCTGAGGCATTCTGAAGTTTAATACAACTAAACTGAAATTTGATTGAACTAAAGATTTAATCTTTTATATTAAAACATCTTAGGCACAGCAATGCACTGAGAAAAAAAGAGGTAAAAGCACCAGCTATAAAATGGGCTTACCTTTTCCAAGATTCTCAAAAACATGGAACAAAGAATGCACATTTATATACTGTCAACATAAATATGAATACAACTATAGATTCTATTTTAGTAGAGAGCTTTCAAGGAATCTTATATATGAGAGCATAATAACAGAGATATTTTCCAATTCAATTTAATAATTCTTTATGGATGTGTAATTTAGTTCTAGAAATGTAATCAACTAGAAAACGTTCATTGCCCTCTGATTCTCTAGCAAAAGTAGCCCAAATGTGTTACTAAAGCATTAATAATGGTGAATTACTGTAAATTATACAGTGGTAGTTCATAAATACATGCAGGTATGAAAAAAATTTTTGTATTCTTCCAGGAATTCACACACATGAAAAAATGTAAGCCACATAGAATGCCTTCTAAAAATTTGCTAAAAAGATTCGGTGGTGGCTTTCTTTGACTGCTAAAATAGATAGCGCAAATTAAATTCTACTATGATAATAAAAATTACATTATTTTTGAGACTTGAATAAAGAATATAAGTCTAGAATTAGGTAAATAAATAGGATATTATTGAAGAGCTCTTAAAGCAGCATTAAAATGTATGTTTTCAGATAGTTTCGTTTTTTCCTATAGTTCAGATATCCATGGAATTTCTTAGACTTACTAAAATCTTGTTGATTTTCTTCTTTTAGTTAGGTTTATCTTTTTTCTTTCATCAGGACACTATGAAATGTGACATCCTATTGTAAATCCTCAAAAAAGAGAAATTCATAAACGATAAAAATATTCCAATAGCAATAAAAATTCCAAATGAAAGACTTTTGTCATTAAACTGGTACCCCAAAATTAGATTGCTTAAACAATTTTTGCAACATTATCAATTGTTAACCAAATTTTGTCAAAATATCCATGAAAATGAATATACATATGTAGTAACAAGATAGACAAGACCAAAGAATTGTTCTTAATCTTTATGAGTCTGTTATATTCTAGATTATTTTAACTGTTGTCCCATATATTCTTCAACATGAAGATATTGTAGCCCCAGAAGCATTTCAAAAAGTAGATATAAAAACAGACAAAAAATTGTTCTATTAGTAGTAGTCATGGTTATCTTCTATTTTTTCTTCTCCTTAAAAAAATTAAAAACCCCTAAATAATTTAATGTACTTAAAAGTTAACAGCCATATTATCAAATACTTCATAAACTGTATTGTATTATTGTCTATCAGTTTTATTGGCATACAAAACCACACATATTTAAGGTATGCTATTTAAAGTTTTAATCTAAGTATACATTGCAAATGATTGTAATCAAGCTAACATACCCATTACATTACTTATGAAAGCTTTCTGTATTTCTTAAATTCAGTCCTGTATATTTTATGCATTTCCTCTAGGTTACTCAGTTTGTTGGTGTGTAATTGTTCAAAATAGACCCATAAAAAACATTTTTTAAATTCCTGTTTCATCTGTGTATTTTCTCCAATTAAATTTGTGATTTTACTTATTTGGAGTTATTTTTCTTAGTCTAGTTAAAGATTTATCCATTTTATCTTAAAAATCAATTTTAGTATGTTGATTTTTAATTTTTTTCCTATTCTCTACTTCATTTATTTTGTTCTAATGTTTGTTAGTTCCTTACTTTTGCTAAACTTTTCCAGTTCCTTGATTTTTACGTTAGAATTTTTATTGCAATCTTTCTTCTTTTTAATGTAGATATTATTGTAAACTCCCATTTAGTACTGATTTTTCTGGAATGCCCCAGATTTTACATACATTTTTTAATCTCAAAGCTACTTTAAAATTCCAATTTGATTTCACCTTACACCAAATTGTTATTCAAGAGTATGTTGTTTAACTTCTATGTTTCTGATTTTTCCTTCTTTTTTCTGTTCTTGATTACTAGTGGCATTTCACTGTTGTCTGAAAAGGAACTAAATATTATTTCAGCCTTCCTAAACTTTTTAAGACTTGTTTTATGCATATAATCTAACACAGAATGTTGTGTATGAGTTTTAGAAGAATAATGTGTACTCTGATTCTATTGAGTTGGAAAATTCTATATTAGTCAATTACATCTATTTGATTTATAGTGTATCAGCTATTTTCTTATTGATTTTTTGCCTGGATCTTGTATTGATCACTGCAACTGGGGTACTAGCACCCCCTACTATTATTATGTTGCTGTTAATTTTGTCCTACAGATCTTTCAATATTTATTTTATATACTGAGGTCCTCTTGTGTTGGTTGAAAATATATTTAACTTAAGTTCCTGTTGATCTATGTATTAGTATATAATGACTTTTGTCTTTGGTAACTTCATTTTTGTTTTGTTTAGTTTTTTTAATTAAAGTCTATTTTGTCTGAAGAAGTATAGTAATCCTGGCTCTCTTTAGTTTACCATTTGTATAGAATAGAGTTTTCTGACCTATGTGTGTTTTCCTTTTCAACTTATGTGTTTTAATACCTAAAATGAGTCTTTGTAGACAAAAGCAATTTGTGCTTTAGATTAGGGAGTTTAATCCTTTTATATTTAATGTAATTATTGAGAGGCAAGCCATATTATTGTCATTTAATTTTTATTCTGTTTTAAAGTTACTTTATTCCTCTCACTGTCTCTTTTTTGTCACATGATTATTTTTGTGTAGAAGCTTGGTTTTGTTTATCTTTATGATCTGTGCATCTTCTATATATTTTCCTTTGTGGTTACTATGAAGTTTGCATAAATCATTTTGTACTTATGGCTTTCTATTTTACTTTTAAAACTTTAAAAATGTAAGTTTTAAAATGAACAGCAATAAAATAACAGAAGAGTCCAGCACTCAATGTTCAATAATAGATAAAAGATAGAAAATCAATAAGGAAATAGCTGATTAGAACAATGTAAATGAAATGAATCTAACAGAGATATGCAGAACTTTTTTGCCCTATAGTATTTAAACTTGCTTTTAAACTTCAGCTTAATTGAATACAAAATCACTATACTTTTACCCGCACACACAGAGATTATGTGGTTGAACAGAGTTTACTTCCTTTTGTAATGGAAATATAGTTTCAAATTTTTATGGGTGCAATTATTCTCAACATTTTTATCATTTTTTAATTGATTTTATTGAAGGAATATTACATTACATTGGCTAAGTTTAAGTTATATATGATAGTAATTTATATCTGTATATAATACAGTAAGTTTACCACTATTTCCTTTATTTCTTCACTATAAAACACAATTAATCCCCTTTACCCTGTTTGACCCACTCTCTCCATCTCTTCCTGCACCCACTGATTTGCTTTTTTGCCTAAAATTCTGTTGTATTAATCCATCATTTTAAAATGTATTTTAATTTTGCTCCTTCATTCTCTTGCTATCTCTATACATTTTAATATATTTTATTTTACATTAACTTGCACATCATCAACTATGGTCTTCTATTACCCTATATCTTACTATATGTTTATTTGCCACAGTTTATCTATCATATGCTTTCATGGTACTGATGAGTTTGCTTTTATTATATTCGATGAAATCCATTAAACAGATTTTTAGGCATTTCCAGTGGTATAAGGCAGTTCTAACTGTGACAACCTGCCACATTTTTCATTTGCTTGGAAATATTTTATTCACTTTTAAAGATAACATTGCAGAGTATAATATTCTTGGTTGACAGTTTTTTACCCTCTTTCAATATTTTCAATATATCACCCCCACACTCTACTGGTCTGCAAGGTTTATGTTGAGAATTCTGCTTTGAGAAAAATCTTTTTTTATTAAGTGTGTATTATCAGTTTTCCTCTTATGTATCCTGTTGTATCTAAGAAGTTATTACAAATCCAGATCCTATACTATTTTATAGGAATTTTATAGTTTTGCAATTTGAATTTAAGATGCATTTTGTTAATATTGATAAAGAATATAGGTCTGTGTCTACATTCATATTTTTGCATGTGGATATCTAACCTCTCCTGCACCAACTGTTGAAAAGGCTGTCTTTGCTCTGTTAATTATTGCCTTTGTTCCTTTGTCAAGTATTAATTGGCTATATTGTAGAAGTGTATTTCTAAGATCCCTATTAATTCCCATTAGTATATTTGCCTATTATTTCACTAGTGCTGCACTGCCAGGTTATTGTAGCTTTATAGCAATTCTAGAAGCCAGATAATGTATTCCTCCAACTTTGTTCTTTGCTTTCACTAATCTGCTGATTTGCCTGTATCTATTGCTTCTTATATTCTCAAGAGTAAGTTTACAAATATCCAGAAAGTAACTTACTGGAATTTTAATGGATCTTAATTGAATCTACAGATCAAGTTGGGAACAACTGACATCTAACAAAATTGAGGAATAACAGACATAAACATGGTTTATTCCTAAATTTCATTAGTTCATTTTCATTTCTTTCATTAGTTTTGTAGTTTACCACAATAAGATCATATACATGTTAGATTTATAAGAAAACATTTATAGAGGCTACTATAAATTTCATTGTAAATTCCACTTGCTTATTGCTGGTATAGAATAATGTGATTAACTTATGTATATTTATGCTGCAACCATGGTGTAATTATTAGTTCCAGGAATTTTTTTGTTCATTTTTTCAGATTTTCTACAGGGAAATCAAACCATTTACATATCAACAAATAATTTAAAATAAATAATTTAAAAATATATAAAAGGAGTCCTTCAAAGTAAAGTAAATGGATACTAAAAGGTAAATCTATAGGAGAAATGAAGATCTCATGTAAATGCAAACATATGAACAATTATAAAAGTACTTTGCAACTAGTTTGAGCCCCTTTTGTGTTCTCCATAGTTTAAGAGAATAATGCATTAAAACAATTATTACTCTGTTTTCAGACAAGAAATACAGACATATAGCAACTTGGTGGCATCAATAAAAGAATGTGAGTATAAGGCCACAAAATGCAGAGTTTTTGTATTTTATTTTATTGAAGCTAAAGATTCAAATTAGTATGTTAAACATAGTAATAATGAATGTAATGCTTATGGTAATTACAAAGAAAGTAGCTAAAGAATATACTGAAAAGGAAACAAGAAGAGAAAACATTTTGCTAGAAAATTCAGCTAAGCACAAAAGAAGATAGGAATACAAGAAGGAACACGAAATTTAAAGGGCATACAGAAAACAGAAATCAAATTGAAAAAAAGTAATGCATAATCTAACAATTTTAAATGTAAATGATGTGGTGCATGCTGGTGGAGTAGTGGTTTGGTCAGCCACCTCTGGAGGAACACAATCCATATCCCAAGGATTTGGATTAACATCTCTAGAACAGGGGGAATAACCACTGTGAAAAAATAAATAAAAATAAAATAAAGGCTTTTTCTCCTCTTTCTTTCTACCTGCCTACCAATTCATCTTCATTTTTGCCTGCACCTTTCCTTTAAAAATGAATGTAAATGGTTAATAAACTCCAACAGAAAAACTGAAAAAAAAAAAGATTAAAAATTACCCAACTATTTGCTTTCTGCAAAAGACTTGCCTCTGATCAAAAAACACAAAGTCTAAAAATGAAAGCAAAGAAAAAAATATTCCATGAAAAAGTAATGAAGAGAGAACAGAGATAGCTATAACGTATCAGGAAAAGTAAACTTTAAATAAGTAAAAAATAATAAAAATAAGATTATATATTAATAAAAGTTTAAATAAAATAAGAGTATACTAATTCCAAACATTCAAATATCAAACAACCATCAGAATATATAAAGATAAAATTGAAATAATTCAAGGAGAAGTAGAAAACTCTACAACTGGAGAATTTAACATACGACTATCAATAGAATGCATCAGACATAGCAAAAATAAATTTAAAAAATATAGAGAACTTGAACAACACAATAAACCAAGTAGATCTAATGGAAATATACTAACCACTCTATCCAACAAAATCAGAACGCATATTATTTTCAAGTGAATATGGGAAAATATCCATGATACATATAGATAATTTGGAATCCTTGCACACTGATGAAAATCTAAAACATTACACTAACTGTGGAAAACAATAAGGCATTTAGCTGAATAATTTAAAAATAAATTTCCATTTCAGGATATATACCTAAAGGAAATGAAGCAGGGACATAACTGGTATTTACATATACATGTTTACAGCAACATTATTCACAATTTCCAAAAGGTGGGAGTAAGCCAAGTGTCCATTAACAGATTAAAGGAAATATAGACATATGATGGAATATTTTAATTGAATAATACTTATTAATGTTTAATTTATATGCATAGTAAAAAGCTAACATTTTTAGAGTATAGTTAAATGATACTGACCTATATACACAAATCTGTAAGCAACCACCTTCCCAATCCACGTGAACACCATTTACAAAATTGTAGAATGTTTCCTTGCATCATAGCTGAGGAAGCAGTGACCTGATTTCTGTCAACTTGTTTGACCAGCTTTAAAATTTCCTGTAAATGTTATAATAAAGTATATCTTGTATTTGTAACTTCCTTTGCTCGCTATGTTTGTGACATTATTGAAGTTTTGTGTATATTTTCAACAGCAAATTCAATTTTATTGCTGGGTTTTATTTTATAAATATATAACAACATGAACACCATTGTATAATATATTATACTTTGTTATCAGCTCTCTTTATGGTTTGAATTTTTTAGTTCTTTCTATTATTTGGCTATTACAAATATATCTTCTATAAACACTCTTTTAGTGAGCATGTGTTTTTACTTCTCTTGGATATATACCTAGTAATGACATGCAACCACTATTACAGTATAATAAAAATAGTGTTAATGCTTGAAAGTTCCCCAATTCTTCAACAAATACCCCTTTCTTTCTGTTTCGTGATCCATGGCAACCACTGATATTTCTCTGTTTTCTAAAGTTTTGCCGTTTTTGGATTGCTGCATACTTGGAATCAAACAGTACACAGCATTTCCAAACTAATTTATTTAACTTATTAAAAGATGTTTCCTCCATATCTTTTCCTAGTTTTATACCTCATTTTTAATATATATTATATATAAGTACACATATTATATATAATATAAATATATATGATTTACTGAATATTTCATTGCAACATTTTATAGGTTTCGGGAGTGAATGCAAAATGATATATTAACATCTATAGACACTACATCAAATCACCACTAAAAGTCCAATTCTATTGTTCATATAACTGATCCCTTTTCCCTGATTGTCCAACCTTTCTGTTTCCCCTCATCTTCTGGTAAACAATCATTTACTCTTAAAATATAGAAGATTTTATTGCTGTTATCATTGTTGTTTTTAATTTCATTAGTTTGGTTATCTGTATACCATATTGCAGCATTACTTAAAATAACCAAGAGCTGGAAACAATTTATGTCCTCATAGACAGCAGATTGGATAAATTGTGGTGTACATACACAATGGGATACTACTCATCTATAAAAATAAGAAAAAATTCTGCCATTTGCAGCATCATGGATGAACCTAGAGGTGAACCTAGACATGAATGACACAGAGAAAGAAAAATGCCATACACTTTCACTCATATAATGCAATTATCATTAATCATTAAGAAGGAGGAAATTCTGACACATTCTACAACATGGATGAACCTCGAAAACACTTTGCTAAATGAAATAAGCCAGTCACTAAAGGCAAATACTATGAGTCCACACATTTGAGGTACTTGGAGTAGTCAAACTCATGGATAAAGAATAGTGATTGCAAGTGGCTTAAAAGAGGATAATTTTTCAGATGGCGAAAGTTTCAGCTTTACAAGATAAAAATACAGATGATGGTGATGACTGCACATAATGTGAAATATTTAACCACTAAACTGCTCCACAACCACCTATCTTATATAGTTAAAATAGTAATTGTTACATATACTTTGCAAATTAAAAGTTTTTTTTTAATATATTATTTACAATATTTTGTAAGTTATTTTGAGTATTGGTATATTGGAATTTGTTAGAGGAAATACTAATCTAATACTAATCTCACAAAGTCAACAAGCATGTCTTGGAAGGGCTATAAACTCACTAGCAAATTTAATAAGAACAAATTTAATGTTAACAATGGTATTAAAAAATATAAATTAAGCTTCATCATTGGAATATCCAATAAGAAAACAAACTGAATATTTTCATCATAGAAGAAATTTAAAATTTTGTTTTGCACTCTATATACAAAATATGACATTTAATTATTCTTTTAAAATGTACTAGATGCAATACTAAAATCATGCATCCAATTTAAGAGATGACTATCATAAAATAGACATCATAAAATGATATAATTGTTTCAAAAATATACAGGTGAATTGGTTTGCCTATAAGAGAATGAAATACCTCAAAATGGTAAAGTTACTTTATGAGTTAACAAAATAATCTCTAAAAAAAGGACATGTCTGCATTAAAAATATGAAAACCATATCAAAGTTAATAAAATCTAGTTTGATATTAATATTTAAAGCAAAATAACATGCCATTTCAATGTAATAAACTGGCTTGTATGAATCAGAATAATCAAATATTGAAAATCTAAGTGATTTTAATCAATAGTAAATTGGTTTTATTGATTCATATATCAATAGGTACCCAGTAAATTTGTTAAATGGTTCACTTATTTATCATTTTTCTAGTTTTAAGAAATGTGTTATAGTATTTACTTTTATTAATAAATACTAAAGAAAACAAAATGACAGATTTGTTTTCACTTCTTTGCTTCTCAACTAGAGACAAGAAAACAACTTTCTTAACTTTCAATCTAGTATTTGAGTTATATACCCTAGATGGGAAGGATATATATTGAAGTATCAGTAATAAAAATGACTATCCTCATAATGTTCTACTGCAATGTAGTCTACCATAAGTAAGCTCTACCATCCATTGATCAAAAAGAGATAAACAAGGAAAAAAAACTCTATTTGAATGTTTTCAGTTAGGGAGAAAAACTAAGACAGGATTATGGAGCTTACTTAGCAGAAATTTGATGATATCAAAATAGGTTGTTCAATTAAGACTAGACCAATGACATATTTTTTGTAATAAGAAGTAAAATTCTATCAATTTTTTTCTAAAAGGAATAAAAAAACAGAGAAAATATCACTCACATTTATGAAAAGGATAAAAATGACCAAGACAATGACACATATAATACTTAAGAAACAAAAGCTAATACCCTTAATATGAAATTTTTTTTACTATCATGACATCTACCGCTATATAACAAATCATTCCTAAAATGAATGGTATAAAGAAAAACTAAAATATGCTAAAAAATTCTGAGTTGGGGATTTGTACCAGACATAGGAGAGATGACTGATGTCTGCTGCATATTACATAAGACCTCAATCAAGAAGACTTGAACAACAATAACAACAGGTGATGACAAAGAATTGGAGAATAGAGTCATCTAGAGCCTTTATAAATGTCTGAGCTAGGATGATTCAAAAACAAGATACATGAAAGACTGTCTATTAAAATACTGATCTATAACTTGTCTGCATATCTGGGACATTTCCTGGTAGAGCAGATGGATTGCATGAGGGCAATTGCAAGGAAATTATTCAAAGAGCAAGTATTCCAGACATCTGGAAGAAAACAAAGTATGTGTTAGGATTTAGAGACTTAGAAGCTACATGATGCTACATCAATCTATATTCTTGACACTAAAGTATATAGCAGTTTCTCAAGTTCATAATACATTTATTGTTGGGTCCAACCTCCAAACTCACAAACCTGCTTATGTGACCCAAACTCTTCATAGACTGAGAGCAAAAAAAAAAACCAAAAAACTGATAGCATTTTTAAAATTTGCTTCAAATTAACTGCTCAATAATTATAACCAGAAGTAGACATCAATGCCTAACAGTTAATATTGGATAACTGTGAAAAAATTTGCATCAGCTTAACTTTCTCTGTAACCCATTTCTCTCTTTAGTGAAATAAGTGGGAGTTGTGGCTTAATATAGCTAAATGCCTTCAAGCTTTAAAATATTATTCTTTATAACATAATATAAAATAAATATTTTATTCAAACCTAGCTATCAAAATCATAAATGCTATTTATATTATATGCTTTCTAAAATCATGAGTCATGATTGTCATAATGTGATATACATATATATATACATAAATATGTGTGTGTGTATTGTTCCTGTGCTCTTACATCGAGGAAAGCTCCTTAGTCCTTGTATACAACTACAAAGAGTGAATATTAACCATAACTGGTTGTCATAGTTTTCTATTTTTGTTTCACCTGAGCCTTTTCACAAACAAGAACCCTTCCACACACTACACAAATACCATTTTAAAGATTTAACAATATTAACATAAATGAAAGTCACCAAAATCAATTTTATTTTGATGGTCAACTCTTAACCCCACTTTGGCATACTGAAATTAAAAGTACAAGGCAAATATCCCTTGAGATTTTGTGACAGTTATAATAAATAAAAACACATCTTTTTTCCCCTTATTTTCTGATTCAATAAACAGGAGTGGGACCTGAGAATTTGTATTTCTTGTAAATTTGTAGGTGGTATTGATATTGTAGATCACAGAACCAAAATATTATAGGAATTTCACTGATATGCTTTTTTTATTGATTGATTGGCATTCTCAGATATATTTTTGATTCTTTAAGTTGATATCCTTTGGCGGCTTTGGCAAATTATCTTCAAATATGATGTCAAATATTTCTTCTGCCCCAATTCTCTGACCTAAAATTCTCTGACATAATTATTAACTGTAATTATATGTGCCCATGAATTTATCCCTAAGATCTATGTTTCTTCCTTTCTCTTCTTATTTCCTATGATTTTTCTCTTTGTATGTTTCAGTTTGCACAATTTCTATTACTTTTTAATTTTATAATTTTGTGTTCTTACAGTTCACATGTTTCTTAAACCTTGAGAGTATAATGTGCAATTCTATTTTCCTAGTTAAAAAATTAAGTTGAATTTTATATTCTAATTATCTGCTAAAATTCACCATCTCTCCCAATTTAATCTTATTTTCTATAAATTTAAATATATTAACCATAACTATTTGAAATTCTCTTTTAGCTAATAACTTCAACACCTGTATTACATGTATTCTATAACTATATGTGGTTTGTATTTGACTCATTCATAACTTCTGATATGCATTCACCTAAACACAGAGCAAACAGTGTATAACTGCTAGGGGATAACTCTGACAAATATGCACAATCTGAAGATGATCATGAGAAAACAGAGACTAAAACACATTGTGTGGCATTTTACAAAGCAAGCAGCCAACTATCATGTTGAGATAAACTTTCAGATTAATGACATAAAGATAGATGATAACCTAAAAGCACTAAATTATTTATATAAATTCAGAATGTTATGTCACTCTCCAAAAACATAAGTTGGGTTTTGATTGTGAATTAATTCAATAGACAAATACATTTTAAGACATTGTGACATATTTACCATATTGAGTTATCTCATTACAAACCAGAGGGGTTATTTCCATGCTGCTCTATTATGACACAAAACTTAAATCTATATAATATTGTAAGGCAACATTCCTTCAATACAATTTCAAAAAGAAAGTAAAAGAAAACCCCAAATTTATAGTAGGCTGTCATAAAATTGCAAGGCTGGTTTTCTTATGAAATAAGGTATAACTTGTACTAAAAGAAAATGAAGAATAGAGATACAGAAATATCTAGAAAAGGTGTGTTTTATATGATCTCCACTTTCAAAAATCTATGTCTTCATGTACCATATTTTTCTACACATTCAAGTTTATTTTAAAGTATTTAGTTTTTTGTTGATTTTATGAAGGAAATTCTATTACCATTACAATCATTAACTGAATATTACTGTTATGTGAAAGTTACTGATTTACTTTTACGGGGCTTCAAAATAATCACAGGTGATTTTTTTAACTTTATAAAATAAATTTCATGAGGAAACAAAATAAATGCATGGATTATTTTTAGATCTCAATCTTTAAACTCAAACAACTATTATTCATTTTTACAGTGTGATACCTAAAAAACTACAATAGTCTGTCCTCATAAATATCTCACAGTACATAAGAAACTTGAATAATTTTGTTGTGTATAAATAGGAAGACATCGAAAGTAGAATAATAATTCTAAAAAATGTATTCCTAAAACATTGTTCTTCTCTTTCTTTGAATCTGTGTTATGTAAAATACCTTAATTTTAAGGAGCAGACATATGAAGTGACTTTTTCTAGTCACTACTTTCACCTTTCTTTGTTCTAACTTGAATAATTTCCCATTCCATTTTAAATTGCTGTTCTCATATTTCTAAAGGACTTCAAATTCTCTCTTCCAAAGAAGACTGAAATTATGCAGAGCTTTGTTAGAGTGATTTTGTCTGTATGTAAACAACAACAACAAAAAAGAACATGTCTGGCAGTTAAGATATCTCCTCTTTACCTACCATTTTCAGGACTGACCTTCAATGGTACAGGGCAGAAAGGGAGAGGAATTAAGAACAACATTCCTCAATATGATTTGGTCTGGAGTTAATATCCACTATTGGAGTTTATGTAACTATGAGATCCAGAGGTCTCCTTTGCTGAACTATTCCTCAGCTTCACCCCTGTTACAAAGGACCTTCTTACATAGTGGGAGTAAACTCGACTACTGTACGCAGAATTTTTTTGATATATTGTATAATCAAAAATGAAGCACCACCACAGTGACTATATAAGGAAAGCACTGTAAGTGGTAAAAGCAGGGAATTTGGCAAAATAACATTAGGTCAAAGTGTGACAGGACATTTTATTGTTAAAAACCAAACTGACCAATGTATACATGTAAAAGATACTCAAGTTCACTTGTAATAATAAATACACAAATTAAAACAACTAGGATGCAAGTTTTATACTCAGAGTAGCATAAGAGAGAAATACTAAAATCACTTACTGAAAATGTAGATCCTTAAGATCTCTTTACATAGTTCTGAGGGAAGTGCAATTTTGTGATAGTAGGATATACCTAGTGATTCTTTGCAGAAAAAAATTATCCTGCATGTGCATGTGAGCTGACAAGAATATTCACATTCCATTTTATATAATCTTAAAATGAATTCAAACTTAAATATCCTGCATGGAAGAGGAAAACGATAAATATTGCTAAGGGGATTATATTCAAACATTAAAAATGATACAAATGTAAAGATGAACCAGTTGGAGAAAAACACATGAAAATATAAACAAAGCAAGACAATATTAAAAATAAAATTAAGCCTAAGTTGTATTTATAAAAAACAATGAAAAGAACCTGTTTCAAACTATAATTTTTGACACAGATACCATAGCTTAGAATCAGTATATAAATGTGGGGAAAATGTAGGAAATAGAATATACTAAAGGAAGGAAATCTGGATTCTTGGTAAAGGGATCACTATATTTCTTCTTATCACTTTAGATAGATCTGAAATCTTGAAATGTAATACCCTCTTAAAATCCAATAAAAGAATTCTACAAAAGAAAAAGCTACTATTTTCTTGTTTGTGTATATAATATATATTTTTTTATTTTCATGGTGATTCTGGAGAAAATATGTTAGGAAACAGGAGCTAGATTGAAGATTTCATCTGTTTTTAATTCTAGCATAGCAGAAAATTACAGTGCCTTCAATTCACTTTTCATGAAACTTAAGCAAAGGTTAATTTTAATGAGAATCTAAATCTTTCCCAATTTCAAAATTGTCTTATTCAATTTGCATATCATCTGCTTAAATTTGTAAAGGAAATATTGCATTTTAAGTACTTTAGAATACCTTTCAGATTTTTTATCTTCAGAAAAGCTGTCTGCAACCTAATTTTATGGCTAATTTATTTCTCATATAAACTTCAAAGTTTTGAATATGAGGATCCATTTTCTACTGATTTGCACCGTTTACTCCTATTAATGATAATAGAAGTCTTAATTTGCATTTTGTGATTATTTCCACTTTTTTCAAATTCATTAAGTATTTTACACAAATTGCACATAACAGTTGGCTTTTAATATTTTTCAAATATTTGTGATACAATTTGGAATTTTAAAAATAAACCTATACAATTCTAAATTATAATAATGTCAAATGTTATTTTGCGCCGCTTATTTTTTAAGTATATATTTATATTCACTATTTATTTATTTAATTTTATTGAAGGAACACTGTATCATAGCATAGGCTTAAGGTGTGTGTCATCATGAATCAACAGCCATTCATAATACATTGCTTATCACAAACAGTACAATTGTTTCCTTCACAAAACCATTGAACCATTTTACACAATTTACCCAACCAATTATCTCTTTCCTTTTGTTTATAGTTATGTGACATGAGCATTAATGTATATAGAAAAATGTGCATAAATATATTTTATAATTCTATCAAAATTAGGATATTAAAATATAGCGATCATTTTTCTTTTAAAGTAGACGAGCATAGTATAAAATATTTTACAAACAGTCATAAAGTAGTCCATCAAAATTATTAGTAATTAGTAATCAACAAAATTATTAAAAAATGAAATATAGAGATGCTCTGAGAGTCGTGGTTAAGTCAATAGCCTCCAAAAGAACACAGCCCATATACTCCAGGTTTCATGTACTGAGTCAGATGGGGTAACAACCAGTGTGAACAACTAAATAAAAATAAAATGATTCTTCCTCTCTCTCTTCCTGCCTGCCTGCCCTCTCACCTTCATTCCTGTCGGCACTTAAAAAAAATGAAATAAATATATATGAACCACACATCTTCCAACAAGTAAATTTCTAAACAAATATGGTCCACCTCATTTAGGTACAGTACTGATTGATAAATGAAATGTTTGATATATTTTATATTTTATTTGCAATGTGATTCAAAATTCATTTCCAGAGCCTTATCTGACAATGGTGTGTAAAATGTGAGATAAAGAAATTCAGCTTTTTATTTTTGTTCCTAACACATTTCCATTAATTTCCCTATTGAATTAGCAAAGTAATCACACAGTAATTATGTATGTGTGTGGGGGGTATGAGTACACATTTATATAAGGCATTTACATGTACTTAATACAGAAATGTATGCATATATTATATACACTTATATAATATATATGTGAGTATAACTCATACACACATATTATGTACTATATACACATTATTTCTGATATTTGTTTCAAAGCATTTGCACTAAAAAATGGAACAATGTCATTGGAAAATTTCAGTGGAGGTTACCTTATTAATAGAAAATTTTAAATAGTTTTCTCATAAAAATAATTTGAGACTTTATTTAAGGTTTAATAATCATTTAGATTTTTAACAAGTAGAATTCCATTTATTCTTAAATCTTCATTTCTAAATTTGGAAAATGTCTGATGAGGACTAGTATAATTTGATCAAATAATTCAATCAAGTTTCTTTGATATTTAAATAAAAAACTGACCTTTTTAAGCTCTACTGATTTATAGTTGACAAGTTATGCATCAGAACAATTTGATATGTATATAAATTGAAAAAGTGTCTGTCTTTAACATATCTGTCATCTCACATATTTATCATTTTTTGAAAACAGTTCTACTCTCAGAAATTGTAATTTTTCAAGAGAATCATCGTACAGTCATATAGTCATCACATATTAGATCTCAGACCTTATTCATATAATAACAAGTTTGTAACTTTTAAAAATCTCTTCCTATTTTCCCTGGTCCCTAGCAACCAAGTTACTAACATTCTACTCTCTTATTCCATGAGTTCCATTTGCAGGGAGTGGTTCTACATACATAGGATATCAAACATAAATAAGTAGGTGTCTTTTATTGTCTGGCTTGTTTCACTTAGCATAATGACCTCCATGTGTTTATCCATGCTATCTCAAGTGCAGTATTTCCTTAATTTTTAAGGATATAAGATGCAATCATGAGTGTGTGCATATGGATATATATATATATGTCTATATCCAAAATGTATTCCTTTATTCATTCATCTATCAACATACACTTAGGCTGTTTCCATACCTTGTCTGTGGTGAATGTATTGGTAAAAACAGAGGAGTACAGATACCTTATCTAGATAATTATTTTGTTTCCTTTGTATGTATAGCCCAAAATGGAATTGTGGATTTGTATTAATTCTACTTTTAACTTTTTAGTAACATCCATACTGCTTCTCAATTTTAATAATTCCTACCAACAATGTACAAGGGTATCTTTTTGCCCACACCTTTTTAATGTATATGTATATGCATGGTTCTTTTTAATAAGAGACATTGTAATAAGTATGAGACGATATTTCATCATTTTTTTAAATTTCTCTGGTCTGACAGGAATCCTTAGATTAATACTGGAAAGAGTCTTTTCATGTATCTATTATCTGTTTGTATGACTTCTTTGGGAAAATGCCTATTCAGGTCATTTTTATGTTTTTAATTTGGTTATTTTTCTATTAAAATAATTATATGTGTTCAGTGTATATCTTGGATATTCTTTATTGATTCATGTATTGCAAATGTTTGCTTCTATTCCATATTTTGCAATCTTATCTTCTTGTTGGATTTTCTTTGTTGAGAAGGTTGATTTTAGTTTGATGTACCATCAACTGTTTATATTTGCTTTTGTTACCTTTGCCTTTAGTGTCACATCCAAAAATTCAGTCAAAACCAATGTCACAGAGATTACAGTTTTAATCTAAAATTTTTATGGTTTTGAATATAATCTCCAGTTTTGCCTCATTTTGAGTTCATTTTATCTGTATAGTGCTAAAGAAGAGTTCATTTTCATTTTCATTGATTTTATTAAAGGAATATTTCATTATAACATTAAGCTTGAGGTATACCAAAAATCCATTTATTTATCAATTCATCTATAATGTACACTTAGCCTGCTTCCATACCTTGTCTGTGGTGGATGTATTGCTATGAACAGGTGAGTACTCATACCTTACCTAGATATAGTGTGAAGGAAAAGTCGTTTCATTTATTTCTGATTTTATTAAAGGAATATCATATCATTACATTAACTAATCTTGAGGTATACACAGTAGCAAATAAATATACTGCATTTAATACAGTAAGTTTACCACTATTACCTTTTTTCCTTCACTATACAATTAATTCCATTTACCCTGATTACCTCCCATGCCTAACCCATCTCTTCTTGCTTCCACTGACTTGCTTTTTTGTCTTTTGAGTAAGTCTGTTGTTGCTTGATTTAGTTCATTTGTAAAGTTTAATTACCATTATAACAATATAATAAACCATTAATATGGTTTATTTTAGTTTGCTTGCTATCTATACACCACATATGAGTGATAGCACATGATGTCTATTTTTCTCCTCTGGCTTATGTTGCTAAGAATAATTCCCTCCAGGTCCATTCAAGTTGCCACAAATGGCAGGCTTACACCTTTTAATAGCTGCATAGTATTCCATTGTGTGTGTACCACATCTTCTTTATCCACTAAGTATCAATAGATGTTTAGATTGTTTTCAGCTCTTGGCTATTGTAAATACTGATTTAATAATCATGAGGATGTGTATGTATCTGTCAATAAGTTTTGTGTTTGTAGGGCAAATATTCAGTAGAGAAATAACTGGATTACATGGGAATCCCATTCTCAGTTCTTTGAGGAATGTACATACTCCTTTACATAACGGTTGCACCATTTTGAACCCCCCACCAACATTGTATAAAAGTTCCCTTTTATCCACATCATCTCCAGTGCTTGTTATTACCATTCTTTTAGATAATAGACATTCTCAGAGGTGTGAGGTGCTATTTCACAGATGTTGTGATTTACATCTCCATAATGATGGTAGAACATATTTACATGTGCCTGTTGACCATTTGTGTGTCTTCCGTAGAGAAGTGTCTAACAAGATGATCTATTTTTTAACTGGTTTATTCATCTTTTTTGTTGTTTTATGAGTTCTTCCTATCTTTAGGACGTTAACCCCTTGTCAGATGCATAATGTTCAAATATCTTCTCCCATTCAGTAAGATGACTTTTTGTTTTGATGAGAGTTCTATTCGCTGTGCAGAAGCTTTTTAGTTTGATGCAATCTGATTTGTTTATTTTGGATTATATTTGCCTTGCTATTAGAGTTGAGTTCCCAAACACATCACTTGAGTAATTGTAATGCAGTGTTTTGCCTATGTTTTCTTCTAAGTATTTTATGGTTTCGCGCCTTACATCTAAGACTATAATTCCATTTTGAGTGAACTTTTGTGTATGGTGTTAGATACTAACATAGGTTCAACCTTGTAAATGTAGTTGTACAGTTTTCAAAACACCATTTATTGAAGAGACAGCTCTTGCTCCATTGCAAGCTTTTGATTTCTTTGACAAAAATTAATTTTTCAATTATCTCTGGGTTTGTTGCTGGGCTCTCAATCTTGTTCCATTGATCTGTCTTTTGTTTTCATTCCAATACTATGCTGACTTTATTATTATTGCTTTGTGGTAGAGCTTAACACCTCCGATTTTATTTTTTCTCCTTAGTATTGGTGTTGCAATCAAGTTCTTATATATTTCCAAATAAATGTCATGATTTTTGTTGAGTATCTGGGAAGAATGTCTTTGTGATTTAGATGGGAATATCATTAAATCTGTATATAGCTTCAGGGAATATGCCCATTTTAACTATACTAATCCTTCCTTTCTATTAGCATGTAATGTCTTTCCATTTCTTTGTGTCACAGTCTACTTACATTAGTAATGTCATATAGCTTTCAAGTACAGATCTTTCACTTCTTTGGGTAAGTTTATTCCAGGGTACTTCATTATTTTTACACAATTGTAAGTCAGATTGCTTTCCTGAGTTTTCTGTCTGCACTTTGTTACTTGCATGTAGATTTTTGAATATTAATTTTGTTGCCTATAAATTTACAGCATTTATCATTTCTAGTAACATTTTACCTGAACTTTTGTGGCTCTTTCTATATATTATCATGTCCTCTATAAATGGTGACATTTTACTTCCTTTCCAATTTGGCTACCTTTTATATCTTTTCTTTTTCTGACTGCACTGGTCAGGACTTCCATTGCTATATAAAATATTATGACTGCATATCCATATGTTGTTCTTGATCTTAGAGGAAAAGATTTCAGTTTGAGTACGATATTCACTTTGGATTTATGACATACAACCTTTTTATGTTGAAGAAAACTACATTTATACACTTTTTAGAGGGTTTTTTAATTATAAAAGGTTATTGAATCTTTTCAAATGCTTTTTCTACATTTATTGAGATCCCCATTTTTGATTTGTTCTTTTTTATTTATACAGCATATCACATTTTTTATCTGTATATGTAGAACAATTCATACATCCCTGGATTGTAGAGTATGAATCATTTAACATGTTGTTGAAATCATTTTGTTGGTATTTTTATGGAGGACTTTTGCATCTATATTCATCAAAGACATGGGTCTATAATTTTCACTTACGGTGTTTTCTTTATCTGGTTGCAAAATCAGTAATGTTGGCATCATAAAAAAATGCTTCAATATATTCCATTTTCATCAATTGCTTGGAACAACTTGATAAGGACTGCTATAAATTCTTTGCTTGATAGAATTCACCAGTGAAACCAACTGGTCCAAGGCCTTTGCTTTTGTGAGATTTTTAATTACCGTTCAACATCCTTGCTTGTCATTGACCTGTTCTTGAATTCTATTTCTTCCTGGTTTGTCTTGGAATGTTACATGTTTCTAAGAATTTGTCCTTTTATTCTGTGTTATCCAATTTGTTGCCATGCAGTTGCAAATCACATCCCTTTATGATCCTCTACATCTCTGCTATAACTTCTGTGATTATTCCTTTATCATTTCTGAATTTGTTTTCGTTTTTTCTCTCATTTTTGATGTGACTAGTAAAAGCAACTGAATTTCACTGATTTTTGAATAGCCTTTTTTTATGTCTATTTCTGCTCTGTGTTTAATCATTTCATTCCTTCTATTAGATGTTTCTTTCTGTATTTTTCTAGTTCCTCTAGATGAATGTTTAGCTTCCTTATTTGTGATACTTCTTGTCTCCTGAGGTAGGATTTTATTGCTATAAATTTCACTCTTATTACTGATCTTGCTGTATCCCATATATTCTGATATGTCACACCTTCATTTTCATTTGACTACAGGTACTATTTTAATGTAATATTTTATTTCCTCCTTTACCCAATATTTATTCAATGGCATGTTGTTTATTATCCAGTCCTTTGCAGTTACTATCTCCTTCTTCTTTTGTTTGATCTCTATTTTGATTCTTCTGTTATCTTAAAAGTTGCTAGATATGATTTCAATTTCTGAAATTGTATTGAAGCTTGATTTGCATCCTTAAATATAGAGTGTCCTTGAGAATTGTTTACGGGCACTTGAAAACAATGAGCAGTATATCATTTTAGGGTGAAATTTCTCTTTCTCTTTCTCTCTCTCTTGCTCTCTTGCACATAAATTCACACACATATTAATATACATTAATTTCTAACTTACTATTTAAAGTTCTTATTCTTTGATGATTTTGTCTGGATGATATGCCTTTTAATGAGAATGGAATGTTAAATTCCCAACTATTATTGTGTTTCCATCAATGTCTCTATTTAGATCTGCTAATATTTGCTTGATATATTTGAATATTCCTTTATTGGGTACACATATAAGTATTATGTCTTTTTGTTGTATTTATCTCTTTATCATTATATAGAGACCATCTTAATCTTTTGTTACCTTTTTTTTTCTTGGAAGTACATTTTATCTGAGATGAATATAGCAGTTCCTGCTTTTCTTAGATTCACCATTGACTTGGAGTAACTTTCTTCATCACTTCAAGTCTATGTCTTCAGATCATAGGTAAGTTTCATGCAAACAATATATAGGTGTGCTTTGTTTCTTACTCCATCTAACCACTCTACACCTTTAAAGTGCTGATTTAAGTCAATTTACATTCAGAGTGATTATACACATTTGAGGACTTGCAACTTCCACTTTGATTTTTTTGTTTTCTTGTTTTCTCTGCTTGTTGCCTTAGAGCTTTATAAAGTTTCTTCTTTTAGATTTAGATGAAACTTCTCCAATATTTCTTCTATAAGAAGTCACATGGCAGCAAAATCTTTCAGCTTTTTTTTTTTTTTTTTTTTTTTTTGAGCTGGGAGCTTTTATTTCTCCTTTGAAAATAATTGGTTAGATACAGTATTCTTGACTGGCAGTTTTATCTTGTAGTAGTCTGAAAATACCAGTCCATCCTCTCCTGACTGCTGAGAAGTCTGATAATAGCCATTTGGGAGTACCTTTATATGCTATTTGCTTTTAATCACCTTTGACATTTTTTGTCTTGGATTTTTGATAGTTTCACAAACATATCCTTGGTACAGGTCTTTTTATACCTAGCTGTTCCATTGGCTTCATTGATTTGTATGTTCATTTTATTCCCTAGGATTTGAGAGTTTTCAGCAATTGTTTCTTTGAATACCTTCTCTCTTCATTTTCTCATCACCTTCTGGGATATCCATTATTCTTATGTTGCCATTCTTTACGGAGTCAGAAAGTTCTCAAGGCATTTCTTCATTTTTTTTCTTCTTTTTTAACATTTTATATCTCTTCTTCTACCTGGCTCCTATCTCCCTATCTACATTTCTATACTCCAAATTACTGATCCTTTCTTCTATTTGGTCAATTCTGTTTCCATAGATTTCTTTGGTATTCTTGATCTCATTTATTTCATTCTTTACTTCCTGAATACATGTCAGTTTCTTTTGTAAAACTTCAATTTCTGACTTTTGTTCCTTAATTTCATTTTAGGTCACTGATTTATTTTTCTGAAATGTCTTCTATCTTTGTGAACTTCTTATGATTGTAACCTTGAATTCCTTATATGTTAAAAAGAACTAATACACCATGTCTTTGGAATAGGTTTCTGATGAGCTGTCATTTTCTTGTATTTCCATAATAGCTTGAGGTTTTGAAGTATATTTGAGTCCTTTTGTTTTTCCTATGGATATGGGTCCTTGTTGGCGAGATATTAGTTATCCTTTTTCTTTTTGCCAGTTGGCACACTAGTTTTATTTAATATTTTTAACCCATACAGGCTTCAGTAGTTATTTTTGCTTTGTCAGAGAACGGAAGATGCCTGCTTATGGGGGAGGGGTACAAAGGTTGTGGAGCCAGTTACAGACTGTTACAGACTGGCAGGGTGGGGTGAGGGTCTTTTTCTCATTGACAACGCCCATGTCAGCCCTCCTAGCCACTCTATCAGAACTTAAGCAGCAGTCTTCAGACTGCACTTCTGGAGCTCTCTCTCCTGGATTTGGGGTCTAAAGATGTGAGAGAGGAGCACTGTACCTTCCTCTGTCATCTTGCTGTGCTGCACCAAACCCCTCTTTTTTGTGCTTCTCTCAAGCTAAGCATCCATATCACCAGAAATCTTCACTCCTCCCTCCCTGGAACTCACTCAGGGCTGCAGCCCCATCAGCCTTTGGCTGCAGGCACAGAAGCTATTAAGTCATTTGCCTCTGCTACAACCATGCCTATCCCCTGCTTCAATTCACATTCTTCTCACATCCATCTTCAAATTCCTAAATGCAAGGTGCTGGATCAAGATGATAATTTAAGGGAATCTTTGACTCACCCTCTCTAAGAAACAAGTCAAATCTACAGCTATATGTGGAACTCTCATTGAACAAAACCCGTGGACACCCAAATAACTGGTTTGTGAGAGAAAGGCCACATTAGCAAAGAGACAGCTATGGGGAGGTGCTTCAGGCCATGGGCTGGCAGCTGGGAAACAGTAAGGTGCCCCGTGCCCCAAAACAGAGTGAGACGCCTGCAAGCCACACAAAGGTCCCGTACCTCTGTAAGAGGAGATCACATGTCCCTTGTCCTCCAGAAGACAGGTAGCTGCATGCATGCTTCATTTAGCCCTAGAAGGCATCGCTGTACCCACATGTATACCTCATGCCTGGTGTTAGCAGGGGAGGGAGTTGAGCAGGCTCTCAAGTTCTCTGCACCTGCCAAAGTGGAGCAACCCTCATCAGACTTTAAGATGGTGACAAAGAGGGGTAGTACTGCTGGTGTCTTAGAGCTTCACACCTGCCCTGGTGGAGAGAGTCATGCCAGACCTGAAGCGGGGCCATGCCAATGCACAAGCACTCCATGACAAGCAAGGCAGAGCAAGCTGCACCAGACCAGAATATGGGTGTCTTTGTGGGAGTGATTCTCACCTGCCCAAGTAGAGACAGCCACCCCATACCAGAATAGGGGTATCTGTGCCAATGTACAAGTTCTTTATACTGCCAAGAGGGAGTGAGCCTGTCAGAACAGAAGAGGGGTGCCTGACCTCCAGGTAGGGGGAGTCATGTCAGACTAAAGGGAGTCTGCTTTAGCACTCCCTTTAGCACTCCACGTGGGGGATTATGTATGCTCCTGTGTACTGCCTAAGGAAGGGTAGCCAGGCTAGAGAAGAGGCTAAAGCATGCCTGGTCCTGGGGAATAAACTCTGTGCATGTTTACACATGTCACACATGTACACAACCCCAAGTGTATCCAGAGACCAAATGGGCCCACCTCAAGGCCAAAAGGAGGACGCAGGCACAGACCATGTCCAGGCAAGAGGAAGAGAAAACACATCTATCCTAGGCTAGGAGTGGAGAAAGTGTAACCTGCCCTTACCTGAAAACCAGCAGTGCTAGGCCTTTGCCCCTGGCATCCCATGGATCACTGACCTGCCCTGTAGCAGCCCAGAACCACAATTGGCCAGGATCCAGTGTACTGAAACCTGCACATGTTAGGGCTCCAGACCCCAGAGCCATTGACTCCTGCCCTGCTCATCCACTGAAAGAAACAAATGATGCTAGAATTCAGAATCTGCAGATTCCCGTGGTGTCCCAACCCAGGCTCAGTGATTTTAAAAACACATAAGTGGACTACCAGACAACTGGGCTCACAGTCTGCACAAGGATTGCCTAATTAACTCCCTACTTAGAGAACTGCATACCCTGCAAACATCACCTGAAAGTCACCTGAAATAATATTAGAGTCTCACTACAAAAGGGCACCTAAGAAAGCAGAATGCCTCACTCCCACTGAAATCAGGGAGCTGGCACCTGCCATATCATCATACACGCAGAAAGAAATCTAAAGTAAAAGAAAAGGGAAGCCATGGTGTCATATTCAAGGCAGAAGAAAAATGCCATGCAAAAAACTCTGTCACCCCAAAAGACTTGAATGGCTCAAAAAGAAGGTGACGTCAAGAACCCAGCAGAGAAGAACTCCATTGATATGGATTTGCAAAAACTATCAGAAAAAAAATTTAAATCAGTAATTGTAAAAAGGGAATAAGATGCAGGAGGTATACACAACTATTCAAAGGCAACTGGAAGACATCAAAAAGAAGTGACAAATCAAAGGGAGTACTTCAAAGAGACTGAAGTCAAGAAAAAAATCCTAGCTGAAATGCTAAGATGAAAGAAACAGTCAAGGAACTGAAGATAAACATGGAAAGTTCCATAAACAGTCTTAATCTCAGAGAGGAATGAATATCAGAAATTGAAGATAACAGGTGACTCTCAGAGACAGCAGAGAGAAACAAGATTGAGAAAAAATGAAGAAACACTGAAATATCAGACACTGAGAAGAATAAAAATAATGATAATTGGTATCCAGGAAGGAGAGAAGAGAAAGAAAGGAGCAGAAAACCTATTTAAGGAAGTAATAGCAGAGAATTTCTAATGCCAAATACAACAAGAAACTATTGAAATTCAAGAATCAGAGAGAACGCCCAAATTTTTAATTGCAGCATACCAATGCCCAGACAAATCATAGAAAACTAGAAAAATTCAATGACAAAAGAAAACTATTCAAGGATGCTAGAGAAAAGAAAAACAAAACCTACAAAGTCACAACCATCTTACTATCATCAGAGTTCCCAACAGAACCCTACAGGGGAGGAGAGAATAGAGCATTTTCAAAATACTAAAAGACAAAAACTACCAGCCAAGAATACTCTACCCTGCAAAATTTCACTCAGACATAATGGATAAATAAAATTCTCCAATGACAAACAAAAATTTATGGATTTTTTTTTAATCACTAAACCTGCCATTCAAGAAATCTTGAAAGGTGACTTGCAGTAGAGAAAATGTAAATAAACACATCAAACCTCAAGAATGGTGGCATACAAAAGCAGAAATAAAAATGAAACCAATAGGACAGAAGAAAAAAATTTAAAAAAAAACACTGAAAGAAGAAATAAAAACTAGTATCCTCTACAAAAACATAATTATGAAGTGGTATCATCTCATAAAAACTGATCACAGAGTTGTACATCTAAAGACAACCCATGAGACAGCTGTAAAAGTAAATCCTAAAGAGACACATAGCCAGGAAGTAGACAAAACTGACAGAATGGACATTGCAAACCATCCAAAGGAAAAACAAAATTTAAACAAACAGGAAATGAAACAACAGACAGAGAAAAACAAAAGCAAACATAGGCTCAATGTCAATAATAAAAAACTGCAATCTCAGTCATCACCCTAAAGTGAATGAACTGAACTAATCAATCAAAAGATATAGAGGGACTGAATAGATCAAAAAATAGAAACAATCAACCTTATACCTATAGAAATGCACATCATAACCAAAGATGCACATAGGTTCAATGTCAAGGGTATGATAAAATATATCAAAGTAACAATGAAGAAAAAAATCACAAAGTACAGTACTAATGTTAGAGAAGGCAAATGTCCAACTAAAAATGATTTCCTTATAGGAGCCAAGATGGTGACCCGGTAGGAGCATATCAGGTCTCCTCCCAGAGAAAATAACTAGAAATCACCTTTTTCAGACTCGCATGCTATGGAAAGTTAGGCCCAGAGCCTGCAGAGAGAGTGGCAGCAATCGCCAACACAAGGATAGGTGAAGTCATCAGAATCATCAGAGTGATCAAAGATGTATCGCAGACATGGGATTCCTAGCCTCAGGGGGAAAAAGGACCAAAGTGGTGAGGGTGGAATCTCTGAAAAACACAGGTTGAAACTTTACAGGCCAGACGGGAATGTCATGATAGACCTGAAGTGCTAAAATAAAAGGAAATCAATCTATGATACTATACCCTGTGAAATTATCATTTAGATCTAGAGGAATGATAAAAGGTTCTCAGATAAGCAAAAGTTAAATGAATTTATCACCACAAATCAACTCTATAGAAAAAAGAAAGGAATATCAGTAAGTATAAAGAAATCCCACTAAAAAACAATGTCAAAATATGTAAAATGCAGAGGACAGGAGAATAAAAATGTGTATGGTTAGAACGAGTGCAAGACTAATGTGTTTTCAGAAAAAAAATAGGAAATAAACATAGAATTCTCAATGAAAACCTCAGAATAACCTCAAAACACAACCAAAGGGAAAAAGCAAAGAAGAAAACAAAAAGGAAACCAATCGAAGTATAATTTTACCCAGCCCACCAAAGAAGAGAAAGAGAACAAAGGCGCTGTCTGTAATGATACAGAAAAGACAAATTAAAAAATGACAATAAACCATTATATATCAATAATCATCCTAAAATTAATGGCTTGAACTCACCAATCAAATAGTACATAGTGGCAAATAGATTAAAAAACATAACCCAACTTCCAGTTGCTTTCAGGAAACTCATCTTCTCTCAAGAAACAGACAAGGGCTCAAAGTCAATATTTGGGAGACAACCCTAAAATAGGGGTAACCCTCCAAAAAGCAGTAGCAAACATACTTCAAATGGATAAAATCAACTTCCAACTAAAACATGTTAAAAAACCAGAAACTATATCATGATTAAGGGGAAAATCAATTAGTACCAATTCTTCTCAAACTCTGCCAAAATACTGAAGAACAAATAAACATTACCAATTTTTATGAGACTAACATCATACTTTTTCAAAAGAAGATAGATGGCACCAAAAAAGAAAATTAGAGGCCAATACTTCTAACGAACATATGCAAAAATTCTCAACAAAATATTAGCAAACCAAAGCCACAATGCAGCAAAAGTATCACTGATCATGACCAAGTAGGATATATCCCAGAAATTCAAGGATAGTTCAATATATGCATATCTATTAATATAATACATCACATCAATCAGATCTAGAAAAACCACATGACCATATCAATGCATGCAGAGAAAGATTCTGACAAAATCTAACACTATGTTATGATCAAAATTATGCATAAAATGGAAATAGAATTTACACACCCCAACATAATAAAAGCCATATATGATGAACCCACAGCTGACATCATAATTAATAGCAAAAAAATGAAAATATTTTGTCCACAGTCTCTTGACTGTGGCAAGGCTGTTCACTCTCACCACTGCTATTTAATACTGTACTGGAGGTTATAACCAGAGTAATTTGACAAGCAAAAAAAGGAAAAAATCCAAAGGAGTAAGTAAAACTATCATTATTTGCAGGTTATATGATTATACATATATATATATATATATATATATATAAAACCCTAAAAACTGTCCAAAAAAATAATAGAAATAATCAATGATACAGTATAGTGGTAGGCTACAAAATCATTGTACAATTACTTTTTTCATTTTTGTATGCAAAAAACACACTAAAAGAAAACAAAATCAAGAACACCAAACCATTTAAAATATAAGTAAAAATAATCAATTATACTGCAATTATGTAACAAAGGGGGTGAAACCTACAACTTCTTCCTAAAAGAAACAGAGGACAAAAAGAGATTCAAAGACATCCCTTGCTCATGGCTAGGAAGAATCAATATTGTTAAAATGGTTACCTTAAATAACACATATACAGATTTAATGAAATCCCATTAAAATCCCATGGGTTTATTTCAAGGAAAGAGAACAAAAAATTCTTAAAATTTCTATGGACCAACAATAGACCCCAAATAGTCAAAGTAATTATGAGAAAAAGAAAATAATAAATCTGGAGGAATTATGCTCCCATACACTAGCTATAATACAAAGCGATAGTGATCAAAATTATATGCCACTGGAATAATAGCAGAGGCACAGACCATTAGAACACAACTGAATTACCAGAAAATGATTCAGAAACATTCAATTTATCTATGACAAAGTAGTCAAAAGTGTATGATGGAGAAAGGAAAGTCTCTTCAATAGATGGTGTTGAAAACCTGGACAGCCACATCCAAAAGAATAAAATTAGACCTCTCTAACACCATACACAAAAATTAATTCAAAATGGACTAGAGACTTGGACATAAAACCAGAAACCATAACATGCTTGTAAGACAACACAGGAAAGACATCATCTGTGGACATCTGCCTTAGGTAATTCAACTCGAACATCAAAGGAAACAAAAACAAAAGCAACTGTGATTACATGAAACTAAAAACTATCTTCACAGCAAAAGAAAACATCACAAAACAAAAAGACAACTTACTAAATGGGAGAAGATATTTGTGTTCAGTATTTCTGATATAGGCTTAACATCCAAAATAAACAAAGAACTCATAAACTCAATTAACAGAAAAACAGGCAATCCAAACAAACAACAACAATAAAAAATGGGAAGAGGCTTTGGAGAGACATTGTTTCGAAGAGGATATACAACTGGCTAACAGTCATATGAATATATGTGCCTACTTGCTGGTCATCAGGGAAATGCCAACCAAAACAATGATGAGTTTACCACCTTATACCTGAGAAACTGGTTATTGTCCAAATGAATGGGAACAATTTTTGGTGAGGAAGTAGAGAAAAGGGAACACTTTTACACAGCTGCTGGGAGTACACATTGATGCAACCTCTATTACACTATAGAGATTCCTCAAAAAGTTGAATATGTGAAATTCATATGATCCCGCCATCTCACTTCTGGGTATTTATCTGAAAGATACAAAAAACTAACGCATAGATTTATGCACCCCCGTATTTAGTTTAGCTCTATTGACAATAGCTAAGAAATAGAAACTAGCTAAGGGTCCAGTGTCAGATGAATGGATACATAAGATGTGATACACACACAACAGAATACAACACAGCCCTTAAAATAGATGAAATTCTGTCATTTGACTCAACATTGATGGATCTAGAGGGGATTAGGCTATGTGAAATAAGTCAAAATAAGAAAGATAGATACCAGATGATCTCACTTATCGGTGAAATGTGAATAGACACAACAAAGGAGCAGATGAATAATCCTTGAAACTTGCAATAGAACTGAAGTTACCAATAGGGAATGGGACATGGAACAGGGAGGATCATGTGGTAGTGGGGTCCACTGGGTAATAGTGAAGAATGCTTGGTGATTTGGAGGAGGGCAGGGCAATTAATATACATATGAGGAATGGGAATACAGCACATATGGTGAACCTACACATGTGAGTTTATTTGAATTAAAAAAAAATTGCTGCAATAAAATGCTAAAAAATGAAAATAAAAAGGTTTCACATGGCAAAAATTGTGACTACATCATGGCCAAGGTACTAACTGATGAAGAAAAAATAAGCATCATCAACATATATGCACCCAATACAGAACTAGCTAAATATACAAAGCAAATACTGACAGAGCTGAAAGCAGACATTTACTGCACAAAATAATAGGAGACTAAAACACTCCATTTATATCAATTTATAAATAATCCAGTAAGAACATCAGCAAAGAAATTAGGGCCCTAATAAAAATAATAGATCGTTTAGACCTAACAGACAGATGCAGGGCATTCCACCCCAATAAAAAAGAACATATATTCTTCTCAATTGTACATGGAATACTCTCAAGGATGGACCACATTTTTGGAAACAAAACTAGTCTCAGCAAATTTGTCAAAATTTAAATTATAGAAAGCATCTTCTTTAACCACAAAAGGATGAAATTAGAAATGAACCAAAAGAACCAAACTAGAAAACCACAAAGATGTGGAGACTGAACAACATGCTCCTGAAAAACTCTTGGCTCATATATGAAATTACTGAAGCCAAGAGTTGTTTCTTTGAAAAATTAAACAAAATTGAAACATACATCCCTTGCTAGACTCAGTAAAGAATGAAAGAAAAAATCCTAATAATAAAAATCAGAAATGAGAGAAGTGAAATCACAATTGATATCAAAATACAAAGGAATTTGAAAGATTGCTATGAACACCTATATACTAACAAATTTGTCAATCATGAAGAAATGGACAGGTTTCTAGAGTCCTATAGCCTACCAAAACTGAACCAAGAAGACACAGATAACTTAACAGTCTAATAACAAGCACAGAATATAAAGCAGTAATAAAAATTCTCCAAAACAGGAGCCCATGTCCTGATGACTTCACTAGTAACTACATCCAAACATTCAAAGAACTAATCTCCACCTTTTGTAAGTTTTCCCACAAAGTTAAAGAGGAGGGAAAACTTCCAAATTCATTCTATAAGGGTAATATTATCCTTATTCCAAAATTTAAAAAGATAGCACTGAAAAAAGAAAACCATAGATTAATACCCCTGATGGATATAGACACACAAAACTCAACAAAATTCTGGCAAATAGTATTCAACAGCGCATCAAAAATATGATCTGCCATGATCAGATGGCATTTACTCCAAGGATACAACGATGGTTCACCATAGGCAAATCAATCAGTGCAATATACCACATCAACAAAGTGAAAATCAAAAACCATATGATCATCTCAATAAATTCAGAAAAAGCATTTGATAAGACTCAACACAAATCCATGATAAAACTCACCAAAATAAGAATTGAAGGAACATCCCTCAACATAATAACAGTAACATATGACAAACCCATAGCCAACATCATAATCAGTGATGAAAAACTGAAGTCTTTATTTTAAGTTCTGGAACAAGAAAGGTTACTTACTACCACAATTACTATACAACATAGTTATGGAAGTCTTGGCCAGAACAATATTGCAAAAAAAGCAAATTAAAGGAATTCAAATTGGAAAAGAACAAATAAAATTATCATTATTTGCAACTGACAAGATAATATACCTAGAAAATCCTAATGACTCCACAAAGAGATTGCTAGAAACAATAAATGAATATAGCAAAGTAGCAGGAAATAAAACCACACTCAGAAAAGCAATATCATTCCTATATTCAAACAGTGAAGTAGAGGAAAAAAATAAGAAAGAAATTCCATTCACAAAAGCACCAAAAAAAAAAAAAAATCAATAATGAAGGAGGTGAAGATCTCTACAATCTATAGCACCTTAACAAAAGAAATAGAAGAATACACACAGAGATGAAAAAAACATTTCAGGTTTATGAATTAGAAGAATTAAATAGGAAAAAAGGTCATCCCTCCAACAGAAAAACATATTTTTAACATGATTCCCATCAAAATCCAAGGAAAATTTTCAATAAAATTGAGCAAACAATATGAATTTTGTATGGACCTACAAGAGACCTCAAAATGTCAAAACTATCCTAAGGAACAGAACAGCAGAGGAATTACACTTCCTGACCTCAAACTATATGACAGAACAATCATCGTCAAAATAGTATGATATTGGAACAAAAATAGACACAGAAATAAAGATACACCTATATAAACAGTTAATCTATGACAAAGGTGCCGAGACCATACAAAGGAGTAAGGACAGTATATTCAGCAAATGGTGTTGGAAAAAAACTGGACAGATGTCCACACACAAAAAAAAGAAAGTAGATTATTAATTATTGCCATACGCAAGTTAACTCAAAATGGATAAAAGACATGGACATAAGATGAAACAAAAAAAGAATTAGAAGACAGTGGGGAAAAGCACTTTACCATTTCTACCTTGATGTCTTTGGAAAAGGAACAACTACAGCAAAAGAAACAGAAGTAAAACTAAACAACTGGTACTACATTAAACTGAAAGGCTTCTGCATAGGGAAAGAATGCACAACTAGAATAAAAAAGGAACTCACAGAATTAGAGAAGACACATAACATACATCAGATAAGATCTTATTCTCTGAAGCCTATAAAGAGCTCATACACTTCAACAATGAAAATGAAAATGAATTACTCAAAAAATGGACAGAACTGAATAGATACCTGTCTAAAGAAGACAGAGATGGCCTATAGACACCTGAAAAAAATGTTCTACATCACTCATCATCAGAGAAATATAAATAAAAAACGTGAGATACCACCACACACCAGTGGGAATGGTGTATATCAAAAGACTGGAAAATAGCAGGTGTTGGAGTGGATTTGGGAGCAAATGGAACACTCTTATACTGTTGGTGGGACTGTAAATTGGTGTGACTTCTTTGGAAAACAGGATGAAAATTCCTCAAAAAAAAAAAGATAAATCTACCATTTGATCCAGCAAGTCCATACAAAATCTGCAATCAGAAAAAATAACTGCAACCTTTTATCATAATAGCACAGATCACAGTAGCCAATATATGGAAAAAATCTAAAACCCATCAACAAAGGACTGGATGAAGCAGCTATGGTATATATACTCAATGGAATTCTATGTAACTACTAAAAAAGATAAAATTATGTACTTTGCAACAATCCGGATGGAAGTGGAGGGGCTCATGTTAAGCAAAAGAAATATAGTATGGTTTCATTCATATGTGGAATAAAATTAAATAAACCAAATAAACATACAAATTTCAACAAATTTAACAGGACTGTTGTTTACCAGGGGAGTGGGAGGGGGAAGGGAAGGAAAGAGGGGAAAATGTGGTGGTAAAGGACACTAGAACTCTGGTAGTTGATTTGTTCTAAAATATACACTGAGATTCTACTTCAATATACTAAAATGATCATATCATTGTGAACAAAAGAAGTAACTAATCATAATATTAAATAATAAAGTGATGAAAACATAAAAAAGCATCAATAAAAGAAAACAGCACATCTTCAAAGTACTGAGACAATAAAAATAATGAATTCAATACAGAATTATATTTTCATTAAACTATCTTTAAAAAATGAAAGCAAAATAATGCTTCAGAAAATAAAGAGCTAAATGAACTTCTTTCCAGTAAATCAATTTGTTAATGTTAAAGGAAATCTATCAAAGAAAAATGGTGCAACATAACAATATGAATCTATACAGAGCACCAGACACATTAACTATGTAGGTAAATATGTAATACATCTCTTACTAACTAATACTCTAAAAATTCTTTTATTAAAAATAATAGCAGTTGTCCCTATAGTTGCCCCTTTCAGTTGTTGGTGCCCTCAAGATTATCTCAGCTGCAGAAATCCACATCAGTCATGATCTCACCATTTCAGAGGTGTGCAAGGATGGGTGGGTGGAGGGAGATCCACATCCAAAGGTTAATCACAGCAGAGATAGGAAATCCTGGTCAATGTAATGCAATTTGAGGCAACACATATGGACTGTTTTTAGACACCCTCATTGGGTCAGCTAAGGTTGTGTGTGTCAAAAACAAACTGTGTACTCTGATATTTCCTTCTCAGCCCTCTCATAGATCTTGATCTCATGGGAACTCCTAAATAATCATCCCAAATTCTAATTTCTGCCTCAGTTTCTTTACGGAGAATCCACAAATCCTCAATGATAAACTTTTCTTTTGACTTAATATTACTTCTGTAGTTCTTCTTTTAAAAACTGGCTCTGCCCAGCTTCCAAATTCATCCAATGACTAATTTTTATTTATTTTTGTTATTAAATATTAAAAATTTCTTATATTTATATTTGAATATTCATTAGAGTCTAATTCTATAAAAGTTTTAAATCTGTGCCATTTCAAACTATTTTGAATATTTTTAAATCATTTTGTAGACCTCAGATATTTTCAAATCACTGATAAAATTGTTAAATCTTGTGCTTTTTTTCTATTTTCTGATCTATCTTTTGGTTCTTTGGTAAATCTTGTGTGCTGTATAATGGATAACTTTGAGTACTAGATACATCATTTAAAATTAGAAAATTTACTTAAAGATCTATTTGGTAATTACTTTGGCTACTTATGTTCACCTAGGTTAGAAGACCGAGCAGATTCAGATAACATGATCTAACCACAGACAGAAGTGGCTTTCATTGAAATTTGACTCTTGACTCCTAATAATTTGCAATCATTTGGAATCCCATCAGATAACTTTTTCCCTAGTGTATATTGACCTGAAATTTTCACCTTCTTAACCCCTGTGAGAATTATTAGTCCTTCAAAGCTTTTCAGCATTTTAGAGAACACTTTTAAAATCAACATTTTGAGGAAAAAATAAGCACTTTTGTTCTCTCTGCTCTCCCCTCATTTTTTCTGTATTGGCAAGAGTATCCTCACCACTTTTGGAACACCTTGGTATCTTCAGATAATATATCTTTCAATTAATTGATTTATCAGCCCTCCAATGTTTCCAGTGCTAGGTCAAGAAGGTAAATTTGAAACAAGCCAGAAATAGAATCCTTCTCAAACATTTTAATAAATCCTAGGGAAAGAGAAACAAGTAGAAATCTATTTATGATGTAGCTAGTATATAAATATTCACAGCTAAATAGCAGATAAAATAAGACTATGTGTAAGCATTATTAGAACAGAATCTTTGGGAGGCTCCAGCCTTAGAGCCAGCATATTGGGAAGTACAAAGAACTATTTTTCTCAGCCGGAAACTAGAGGATTAATCTGTAGAATCTGAAACTTACCCACATGAGTACAAAATGTCGTATGTAATGAGTTGAATTCTGTCCCCCAAGAATATACCCAAGTCCTCCAAAAATATGCCTAAATCCTAACTTCCAGTACCTATGGATGTAATATTATTCATAGTCTTTGAAGATGTAATTCACTGAAGGATATCAAGATGAGATTGCCCTAGATTTACATTGGCCCCTAAATCCTTGAACATAGGGCAAAAGATCAAATGAAGACATTATTAGATGGAGATACTGACATTAGGCTGCTTCATGCCAAGTAATGCCTGGAGTCATCAGAAGCTGAAAGAGGCATGGAAGGATTCATCCTCAGACCTTTTGCAGGCAACATGTTCCTAGAGACACTTTTGACTTGAGACTGCTAAGTTCCAGAACACTAAGAATAAATTCCTGTTTTTTAAGCAATTAAACTTGGATTAATTGGCTATAGCAGTCCTAGAAAACTAATACACTCACAAGGAACCATGTGATTCAATGTAACTACCAGCTTCCCTTGGCATTTTATAAAATGATTCTGCCTGTTTTTTCTCTTGGCATGAGAAAATTAAGATTACAAATTAATGCAACAACCAAATAATTAACATTCTCATTAAGCTCTAAAGAAACAATAAAGTATACAGGTTTTTATATGCACTATCTATGTCTTCAGAGTTAGAGAAAAACAGAACAGGGAAAACTAACAGGTCTTCAAGTCTTCACATTGAAAAGGACTAATATGTACCCAATAGTATCAAAGAAAAAAATCCATATATAATTCATAAACCTTCAGAAGAGAAAAAGCAGTATGAGATAATAGAAAAGCATCAGTCTTCTCATTGACAAGTCTAAATAAAAAAAAAAACAGAAATAGAATTAGACTTTTGAAAATCTAAGAGAAAGTAAATCTTAACTGAATTAGTGAAACACTACAAATAATCAGTCAAAAGTCAAGAAAATATAAAGACATATTTGGATTGAAGAAGTTACTCACTTTCTATTCATTATTTTTATAAAAAATAATTTAAAGGTGCACACTGATGGGTCCAGCACTAAGTTACAGCAGGGGCATAGACCACATAAAACCCAGGGACCTGGGTTTACAACCCAAGGCAGGGTGTAACAAAATATATACACAAATAAATAAATAAAAATGTGTCTTCTCCTCCTTCCTTCCTACTTGCCTTCATTCCTGCCTGCCTCCTTCTTTTGAAAAAATTGCAAAGATTATCAATAAAAATAATTTCATAATACAATGACAGAGTTCAGCTGCTGTTCTTTTGGATGCAGTATTATGAATAACAAAATAATATATGAAATAATGGTTAATATATAAATTACTACTCACATCTTTATTTTGCTACTTTATTACTATCATTAATTTTGCTATTATAAGCTTTAATCAAGCAGTTCCTTACAACATCACATGACAATATATTTCTTTTCCTTCCTTCAATTCTTTTTTTTTTCCCAGCCTTTGATCAAACTAGGTCATCACATTGCCATATTTCAAGAAGTTATACATTATCACACAAAATCTGTCCCTCTTCAAAATTCATTTATTGAAATTCTAATGTCCGAAGTAGGAAGCTATAGCCTTTGTGAGGCTCTTACATGTTATTAAGTTGATGATCTCATAAATGGAATTGTGGCCTTACAAAAAAGAGAGAAATCCCTGTCCCTTCCACTATGCGAGGACATAGGGAGAAGTCACCAGCTATCAATCTGGAAAAGGGACCTTGTCAAAATGTGACCATGCTGGCTTCTTGATCTTCGACTTCCCAAGCTTCAGAACGCCGAGAAATAAAATAGGTGTTATAGCACCCAGTTTATAGTATTTAATTATAGCAGCCCAAACAGACTAAGAGAGTACAAAACATAAATGAAAGAAGTAAACTGGTCTGCCAACAAATAAACTTATAAAATATGGAGATTTTAAGATACATTACAATGAAATCAAATGTATGATTCTATAAATCTATTATAAACAAACACTTCAAGTTGTTGCTCCCTTCAAGTGTTTCTAAATTCTAAAATGAGACACAAATATCAAGAAGGGAATCAGAATAGTTTGCATATTTCAGTGTAAGTTAACCCAATAATTGTTGGAGGAATATATGCATATAGCAACAATTTAAATATCTAGTACAAATATAAGTACATACATACATTTGTGCTTTATTTTCTAAATACCAGGACAATATTTTTAATGTTAAGATGTGGTTCCCAGACCCTATATAATAAAGACACAATCACCGGTGGTCAAAAACAAGAAAACATGAAAAATAAAGCAAAAATAGGAAATAATAATTTTCTCAGTAATCCAGAACATAGGTTGGCAATCTATGGAGCACAGGGAGGCAGTAAATCTTATTGAAATATAGCCATGTTCATTTGCTTGTACCTTCTTTTTATGGCATTTGTCATACTAGCAGGGAAGAATTGAATAGTTGCAAGAGATACTATACCCTACAAGGATAAAATATTTACTATCTATCTCAAGTAAAGTTTTTAGACTTCAGATATAGAAGAAATCACATATGATTTCATGATTATACATCCCTAAGAGCAACACATTTACCAATAAGAGAATTTCAAATACATGTTAAAAAATATTTCTTTGGAATACAAACATATTTCCTCCTTCATTTAGAAAGAAAGAACGTGAAAGATCACAAAGGTTAGATACATCAAAGAAGAAACAGAGATATATTTATTTGTCTCGGTGGAAATGAAAAAAATTATCACAATGGAATATTTATGTCAGGGAAGACTGAGTTATTTGGTAAGTGGAGAATTTCATTTGTGAAAAATAATTTACTCATTTTCACAGCATTTATGAATTTTCCCTAACTGCATTTTCGTGGATATATAGAATATAAGAAAAAGAAAGCCAACAAAGAAATAACACAATCATAAATGATTAAGAATTTCATGGAAAAACTCTCAAAAGAAGAAATGTTTCATATACATAGGTTATTAAAGAAAAACTAATAAACAATAAGTCTGAAACAAATTGAGGATAAACTTAGAAGTCCTTCATATTACATTAGACCTAGTATCAAGGGAAGATGGGAAAGTTTGTAACAAAAAGGCTATTTTTGTCTCAGTTAACTGTTATTTCAGTGAGACAGATATGGTTTATTATTTATTCCCAGTGATTTCTCTTGATGCCATTTTCTGCATGGAAACTTCTGGACTAATTAGAAGTACTTAAATCAACACTGGACTCACTCATTTCAGTTTACATACTAAATGATTTACTAAAACAACAAATATGGATTCCTCAGAAAAGATGTTGGTTTGCACTTAATAGACTATAATACTGTTTAAATACAACTTTCATAGGTACCAGGAAACAAAAAAAATTATATGACTTGATTTAATTCAACATTAGCTTTATTGCAGTAGTCTGGAACCAAACCTTCATTATCTCTGAGGAGTGCCTGATCACCTATATTTCACTTATAAATTCCAAATAAATTCATGGATACATAGATGGGTTTAAAAACTTCAGGCTAGTCTAGGCAGAAATCACTATGGAAAGGCTCCATATTCTAAAGAATGTACAGTTTGGATATGAGGAGATTAGATGAAAGAGTCTATGAAAATGATACCCCACTTCGGTTTTCCTTATTATTATTGTTGGTAAAATGATTCACCTTAGTAATATTCTTCTTTTATCAGATATGCAAGTTCACTTGTAGGTATCTTTATTTATATGGAAGTCAGGTGTTCAAGATAGCACTGGTAATAGAATTCCAGACAGCAAACATTTTTTTTTCATTTTAGCCTTAGCACGGTTACAAAAAAGGCACTGCCTGCTTCAATTGTCACACTACTAACAGCAAACAGTTAAGACTGCTAAGGAGAGAGCCTTAACTAGAATTTGAAGACCAAGGTTCGTACTCCGCTTATGTCCATTTGGTTCAAAGACATTAGACTAGTTAACGTCTCTAAACTTCAATGACATTATCTGAAAAATGAGCTAATCATACTATCCTTCCATAGGAATATTATCTGAATTAAATGATATAATATCCAAGAATATGGTCCAACACCTTATTTATAAAACAAGTGTCCAAGTACATAATGCATTATGCTTAATATAGCCAATCAGAATTAGTAATATTTCAAATCAGAATTATCTATGATTAAATACATATCAACAAGTCATAATTATATTTATTCTTCAAAATTAATTGTCCCTTCGCTCCCAGAAGTTCAGAAACTATACACGTTCATGCACACAAATGCTTATCCCACCAGCTTAGTACAGTATAATTTTTATTAATTTTTTAGTTTATATAGATGATAAACTGATACTTATTTTGAGGAAGTAGATTGGTATTAACTTTTGAAGAAAATTTTAAAGAGTAGTAGTTCTAAAAATGACACTGTTAATTAAGTCATATTGACACTCCATTTGTTTTCCTTGGAGATGAAGTAGTATTCTTCAATGTATTCTTCCTGTATTATCTGCATCTTTGTTAGATAGATGAAAACAGCAAAGAAAATGTTCCAGACCAAGGAAATAGTATGGCCAGATAATGTGAGATACAATAAAACAGACAGGAGTTATTCAGAAAAGATTTTTCTTTTACAACTGGAGTATAGAATTCATGAGAGAATAATAGGAGTGGGGCTGAATAAAAGGGCAGGTGTAGAAACAGTAAGATTGGAAGCCAAGTTGATGTCTGTTTTGTTTTGTTTTTTGTTTCACCCAAAGTTACCTGGAAATCACTGATAGATTTTAAATTAGGAACTAGCATAATTATATGTCCATTTCGAAGCTGTTTTCTGTGGCTCAGGAACAGATGACAGGAGACTAATACTACACGTGAAGAGTGAAAGTGGTCTGGTTTGAGGGAGAAGTGGCAGGAATAAGACTATAATTGATTGGAAGTACTGTGGCCATAACAAAATTCACTGGAACAGGAAACACTTAAAGAAATTATAGTTTGGGAAAACAAAAATGAGCTCAGTTGTGTACATATTGAAGTTAAGACCTCTGTGAGAATTTATCAAGACAAGCTAGTGTATGCTGAAGAAATAAGCAAAGTCTAAAATACCCGTAGTTTAAACCATAAATATTATCAACAACTCTCCAGGGTCTGAGATTTTACCCTATATTCAAACAAACTAGTTAAATGGACAAGGTTTCTATGTCCGAGACAAGGGATATTAGTACTCACAGCACAACAGGCATTATGAGTTTCAGATTCATATGGGTTTTCTTGTTCCAGAAGGCCCATGGGAGCAGAAGTAGAAGCTGCACACACACACAGTGTGTTCATGTCACAGTTGAGGAACCTAAGATCTTTTAAGAATACAACTAACTCCAGTTAATCCTCCTTTTAGAGGCAGAAATCATCTTTACTGTGATGGTCAGTAAACAAATGAACCCTGGGCTCAAGGAGAGATACTATCTCCATTTTCTCAGGCTATTTGCTATACAAACATCACTGAAAAGACATAACAGAACAAGATCTGTCATAAGACATGTGAAAATATCATAGAGAATTTTTCCCTAACAAAAGTTCATCCTTCACACAAAGTCCCGTATTTGTATATCACCAGCTTTGGGGTGCTCTCTTTTGAGTGGTGATTAGTATAGTCAGATTACTTCCTTTTTGTTGTCATGTCATCTTTAAATAAAACAAGGCTAAAGAACATTTTTTGAGACCATTCTAAAGAAAATGGAAAATACATGTGATTTGGTTGTTTTCATATTCCTTATTGGTTCCTGGTAGGAATTTTAAGTGGGAGGAAGAAGTCATAATTTACCTGTTCACTTTAGAATCAGAGATACAAAAAAAAAGTACATGTTAAAAAGTTTAAATTGTGACACTTTTCTAGGTATAGTTCCACTGGAAAAATGATGAGGACGCCCCTTAGGCAATGCCAAAATTTTCTGGATAATATCCCCAAGTGACAGGGAATTTATACTGAGGTTGTAACTCATAATGTTTCTAAGACAATAAATAAATGTTATCAGGACCTAGTGATGTAGAAAACAAAGTGAAGTTGTGTCTGTTTAATATCATTAGACTCAGTTCCTTAGCAACTTATCCTAAATGTATTGTCTAAGAACTACATGAAAGGAGATTATTTTTCTTTTCCTACCCTGGTTGTGGCAGGAAAGAAATAGCAATCATTCACTGACCCTTAGAGCTTGTGTACTGAGATCACTACTGAATGCGACAGACAAACCAGAGATTCAGATAGAGGTTATTGTAAGCTGTACGAGAATCTCATCTAACAAGGACCCACGTAATCAAGGGATTCTGTTGGATCTCGGATTGTCAGTGTCAACATGAATCTAGAATCTGGAGTCCAACACTTCAAATTGTTCCCCAGGCTTAATTACTTCACAGTTCTAGCTCACAAGGATATAAATACATTCACTTAATTAAGCAAGACAAGTAGAGCTAGATTCTTCTTTTAAATTCACTTGATTTTTCAGTGCTTAATTGCTGATGGACACAAGTCTAGAGGACACAGTTTAGGTAAATTTTTGAATAATTTGATTGTAATAAGTTGTCCAAAAGCAAAATATTCTTAATTCCACCATCTTGGTCCATAAAACAATGTACATACATGTATTTTTTGCTGATCTTGTACTAAAAATGTCATAGTGGCAAAATTGTTATGAATATATGGAAGGTTCATATTACATGATTTTCAGATATATAAAGCCTGACACTTGAACCCAACTTCCTTTTCTTGATCTACGTTATTTACTTATGTTTGGTCATCTAAGTACTTTAAGGAATATTTTTTAATTACCCACAAGATAAAATTGAATATTTAAAAAATTGTACATATGAAGGCAAAAGCAAATGCTCATGTGGTATGTTATTTGAACGGATCTCCTAGTAAGAGCACTGCTTTTAATTTTAAGATTACTTAAAAGTAAAGCAAATAGCAAATATATAAAAATGTACTATACACACACACACACACATATATAGTAAGATATACAAAATAGAGAGAAATGTATATTCTGGATATTCTTAATTTTCAAAAATGCAAATTCCTCAAATTCTGTGACTGTCACAAGCATTCATTAACTCAGGTTCAAAATCCGAGATCGATTTTTAAATACATTTTTTATTTTAAAATAGTTTTAGTTTTGTAGAAATAACTGCAAAGATTGCAATTTCCTATTATACCCACCTAGATTCTCAATTTCTATTATTTACATTAGTATGATGCATAATGAGTGCATATTGACATATGCAATATTGTATTAGGGCTTTCCAGAGAAAATATACAGATAGTTATTATAAGGAAATGACTTACCCGGTTATGGGGGCTGAGAAGTCTCAACATAGGCAGTTGGCAAGCTGGAGACCAGGAGAGCATATATATAGTTCAGACCAGGTCCCTAGGTCTGAACTAGGAGAACCAATGGCATGTGGTTCAGTGCCAGTGTAGACAGGTTCCAGAGCTAGGAGGAAGGGATACTGTGGTCTGATTCCAAAGTCTGGAAAAGGTCAATATACTGGTTCAAATACTCATCCAGAGTTCTCTCTTATTCATATCTTCACTACATAAGGTCCATGCATAATAGAGATGGCAAACTACTTTACTCTGTTGATTTAAACGGGAGTGGCCCACAAGCAGCACTCTTATTTCATGGGTGGACTCAGGACTTGCTTCCAGAGGTAAACTGGCAGAGTTTTACTGGAAGCTTCCAAGTACATTCTGCATCATTAGGTGTGTAGTGGAAGCTAAGCTGAGAAACCACTGCTCCAGAGGCTGCAAGGGGACCACTGAAAACCGCAAAGGGACTCCAAAGCCACTACAGCCAAGGGACCCTCCTCGAATGGGATTTTCCTAGAAGCCATGGCAGACAGGAAGCAGTGCAGTGCACGGCCTAAGAGGCTTGAATTGCGCGTAACCGCAGCAGGGCTTTAGAAGTCTCTCAGGATCTCGCCCAGGGACGCTTCACCAGGGCGGCGCCAAGTCCTGCGAGCCCCAGGTGGAAAGTCCTGCAGGCAAACCAGGCCAGGTCCCGCAGGCCTGAAGGTCTTAGATTGGCAAGGCCTGGTGGGGCCATGGGGAGTGGAGGAAGGGCGTTGTAACCATGCCTGCATACAGTGTATGTGCAGTTCTCCTGATCCACCGTCGCCTCAGTCCATCCTAGCGTCATGATCCGTAGACGCAGAAACCTGGCCACTGGCGAGGGGAACAGGGGGCCAGGGTGTTGTCCTGGGATCCACTATGCCGCGGCCAACTTGCAAACTTAAGCTAATGCATTCCTTGTCCTTAGTCCACACCGGCGCAGAGTCGCCGCATCCACTGAAGCCGGGTCTCTCGAGATCTTACAAGTACTGCTTGCAGGACTGAAGCCCCTGGAGAAAGAGAAATCTGTAAATCCTGATCGTCAGAGAGACTCCAATTTCCTTAAGGTCGTGGAGCCACTTGGAGTTTAGTTTTAAAAAAACCTTCTAGGGTACACTGTGAAAGGTAATAACGCTATATGTTGAAATTATGTTTTCTCTATGTTGAAATATAGCTTAAAGGAACATCTATGTAACATCGCCGTGAGTTACCTCTTCCTTTATAGAAAAGAAAAATAAAACTATGCCTGAGTTCTAAACTCATTCTTTTTCTAATATTCCTAAGAGAGCTGTTCTTGCCTTTGGCCAGGGCAGCGCAAGTGCAGGGACACTTTACATATAATGTGAAAACAGGTGCTCATGTCTTCACAATGGTTCATCATCTGTTTGGAATCCACAAAGACGTATTTCTCTGGACACTTTATTGAATAAAATTTATTAAACATAGCAAACGTGCCTGTCTCCAGAGTACTTTTATAAGATGCTTGAAAAATTATTTGATTGTATTTTAAAACTGTATTTGAAAAACAAAAACTAGTAAGAAATGAAAATTACTTTGAAATGAAAAAAAAAAAAAACTGCTGGTGAATTGGAAATAGGAGCAACATAATAAGAATAAAACCTGAGCTGCCAGTGACCAAAAGGATTAAAAATCACAACTGTAGATTAGAAATAATTATTTTGTGATTTTGTTGGCTTAAGGACTTTTTAATGATTACTGATTCATAACAAATCAAACCACCTGCGATATATAAAATTCCCATAATCCATTAGTGAAGGCTTTATGTACACAAACATGCACACTCAGAGTGGTTTAGAAATTATAATTAGTTCAGAGTGTAAGGAGAAAAAATTATCTTATCTGGTGAGAAAGTAGCCTTAATTCTTCTGGGTACATTTAGAAAAATGATCAAATTTGCAAAAATTTTAAAAAATAATAAAAAGAAACAAAATTTATTTAGCTGAATTTTAACTCCAGCATGAGGCAGATGTTTATATTGGATCATTTCTGCCTGTTTTTTAATTTTTTTTTTCTTGTGACAAATGAGTAAGAATAGCTCTTGAGGGAAATCCACTTCCAAAATGCATTCATTAAGACTCTACTCAAGTTCAGGAAAAAAGATAAAAAGACAAGTCAATTTTAATGTGACATGAGTACAAAATAAATTTTTCTACCTTGAATAATTATGAGACTAGTTTACCAATCTCACTATTATTAGGACTAGAAAACTTTTTATCAAATATTAAATAAAGGGATAGTATTTTTAGGAACTCAAAATATGAAGGCATAAGTTTGAATTAAAGAACTTAATACTCATGGTCAAAGAAAAGACCTAATAGATATCTATCTACATCTATACAGATAGATATAGATATAGACAGAACATATTTACTCATCATGGTGATGACTTGGCACACAAAGTGTCCTTCAAATTTTCTGTCCTCAGTTACCTAAATTGTGTCTGTAAGCTTGTTTAATTCCATCAGCCTTTCCTACACATAGGTTAACTGGGATTATTAATGCTTAATTAATACAGGTGATGTGACGAATTTATGTAGTTCTTTTGCATCTATCTAAAAGTACTCAGTAAATACCATTCTTTCTCTTCTCCTTCTAACAGTTTAATAACGAAATTTGGTCCACTTCAGCACTCACCAATATGATCATCTCCTAATTTCAAACCAAATATCTCTCCTCCTATGATCCTCAGAGACCATGGCTCCCCTCTCTGAACACTAAATTTCATCTTTTCTCTCTGTATTTTATTACCATTGGAATGATCTTAAGGTTCTTGTGTTTTTTTGTTTTTTTTTTAATACTTTGCAAAACAGTACTAAGCATGAAGTAATGTCAGCACTGGGAAGGCACTAGCAAAAATAAAAGAAAATTTAAAAATTGCTCTGTGCCTGAATTAGATGAGCTCACAGTTTACTCAAACATAATCAAATTAAATATCTTATTAAAGGAATATAATATAAAACTGTGCAATTGTATTTGTATCTCTTCATGTTTTATACAGATATATTTAGTAAGACACATGCAACACCAGACAATTTCTGGGCACCACAAATCTTTCTTCTCATACTCTACAAAATACCTATTCAGACTCCCTGGAACAGATATTTTCCTCACTTCTCTTCATGTTTCCAGTCATGTAGTTAACTTCAGACTATTTTTTTCCTTATGGCATTTTACTTTAATTACACTCTTATTAGAAACCTCAATTTCCTCATCCATCTGGATGAGCCCTGTAGTTTAAAACAATAATATTGGTGCCATCCTGTGAATGGATTTAATCTACTTCCCTTTCCAGCATTATATGATCATTTAAAAATATTTATTTAGCACTGACTAGAGGCAGAACTTACTATGGATACTGGGTATATAAAGATAAACTATATAGCTTATTCTACCAGTTACCTAGGACTTATTAAGCTGTGAAAATTATTTCATTAATTTCGAAATGGACTATTAGACAAGGCCTGGTTGAGAAGCAATTAGGTCTGCCAAGTTCAATCCACATGTATCCCAAGGACACTCACTGGAATGCCAGGGCAGGTGAACAACCAAAGATGTACAATTGAGCTCAAAATAAAGCGCTTCCTCCTCTCTTCCCTCCTGCCTGCTCACCTTCATTCCTACCTGCGCCTTTCCTTTGAGAATTAAAATACAAATTTTAAAACATTTAAAATTAATACTTACATTGTTTGCTTTTCATAAAATTTAAAGTGTAGAATGTATAATACAATCATTTTTTTATATTTTTAGTGTCCACATTATTATTAATACTAATCCAGGCACTTCAATCACAGGGGCAGCACAATAAACCCAAAATATATGCACTAACTAAAGAACACATTAAGACCAGGTTTATCCTTTATCTAAACTGCTTACTATTTACCTGCTCACCTGTACTTTTCTTATCTAATATTAAATCATTACAGATATGACCATGGATGGTCTAATGAGCTAATATTTTAACATTATTATACATTTTCCAGAAGAACAATTTCTAGGAAGAGAATGTAAAGTTGCAGGAATACTAATGTTCTAGGAGTTTGGCATTTCTCCCAGAAGTGCTACAAATAACCACCTGAATACTTTCTCCTTCAGAACCAGAAGGTTTAAATAGAATTCTGTTTAGGTTTTTGAATTGTGACATATGTTAATCCTGGTGAGAGTCTCTGCATGAAAGATACGTTAGCAGAATTTTAACACGATATTATCAAAATCACTTGCCACTTTACAGAAAATATGCTATAAATACTCTGAAATTAGGAGTCTAAACCTGTAGGAGATAATTCAACAAACTATAGTTTGAGAACCTGAAACCAACCATTATGCCTAAAGGGGTCAATAACACAGAATATGTTTGTATAATTCACATGCAGATGTAATATTATGAGTAACCTTATTATATACACATTTTATATTGGAGCATTTTAATTTACAAGTACCCCTTTTATTTGCAAGTTATATATACTAGCAAACTTTTTTTGCAAATTAATATTCTTTAAAATTTATTTGAAATTAAAATTTTAATTAATGACAAGTAGATTAAAGCTTCTGTATCCTTATTGTTTGTATTTAGTTTCATTATGTGTTAAAATTTTAAAAGTAGAGAATTATATGTAAAGTTGTTTTCTAATTAAGGTTCATCTCTTAGGCCTTTAATATCCAACAGTCATGCCTGAACTTTAATGTACAGAACGCATAGAACCAGCAATAAAACATAAAAATCTTAAAAATTCCTATCTCAATACACAGTACAGAGGTGATTTAGACTCGGTGCTTCAGTCCACAAGCTAGTGTTCCTCTCTCATACAAAATGGGAGAAAAAGAAGTAGGAAGAAATGAGGAAGGAAGACAAGGAGAGAGGGATAAAGAAAGTGGGATAAAGAAAGAAGGAAACTACTTTTTTGTTTTTGAGAAAAATCCTTATCACTTACAGTGCTGGATTGTTTCTGTCAAATTCTCATTCCCTGTCCACAGTTTTAAATAAAGAAACAGACATAACCACTAACACTAATCTGTTGAAACAAATAATTACCTGCCATGATCAAGACACTGAAGTTATTATTTTTCACTTAATATGAAAGTTCTTGATTTGAGATATCATAGAGTAGAGTCAATGACTGAACATATGAATGATGAATCATTTTATTTGGGGGTTCCATAGTAGTGAGAGTCAGATATTATTGTTTAGGTATAGTCTTAGCCAGATCCATGGTGATAATTTAAATAAAGTCTTAATATTCCTTTAATATCACTATTATATCAGATATAAAATTATCAAAGATCTAAAATAAATAGTTTGAGCAACTTTTGTGGTTTGCATACTATCAGGGTGAGAGAGATTATCACACACAGTGAAAGAAACTATGAGTTTCTGTCGATTCAAAAAAATACAAATACAAGCTTTATATGGTTCTTTGAAAAGTGAATTCGCCTTCATGAGATGATTTTAAGAGAGACATCAATGTTGTAAGCAGTATGGTAGTAGATCATTTGTTCTTGAGCTTTTGTTATTGCTCAATTAAAATTGATTTCAAATTAGATACTTTATAAAGAGAAAATATTATTGTGAGCTAAAGATGGTAGAACGCTGATGCAACTGTGATGTTGTTAAACCTTACAGCTGGTCTAGGAATTAGATACAAGTATTGGCTCCACTTCAAAATAAGAACTAAGGTAGAAAACTTCTAGAGAGTATTTTAGTACTGGGGATAAAGAACCATTTTTTTAATAACATGAGTAGATAAAGGAAAAAATCTTAAGCTTAATAATATTTTATTACTATTTTATTAGAGAACTTGCTCTGTATTTTTATGAGGAATAATGTATCTACTAGGCTTTTCAACTTTCATTTGCAAATTTTTCTTTTATATTTCACAAACATGTTTGTGTAGCTAATATATATATATGTATATATGTAATATGCAAGCAAAATTTATCTAAGAAGAAAATTGAATTTTTTGTTAAATTATAGAATATTTCTGAAATGAAATTGAGTTTGTTTGCCTATGACTTAAAATCAATCCACTATTTTGATTGATTAAGATATAGGAATTGAAGTTTTTCTCTAAATCAAAGTCATAATCCTAAACAAAATATATACACTTACTTTTATACATAATCTGGTCATGCAATATATTTATTTGCATGTTCAAAAAATCTTCAGTGTATATATAATTGAAGTACTGTTTTTTATTTTACTATATAATTATTAAAATATCTGAGCAAAATCTAACGCTGTTCAATTGGGCTGGGATGAATATGCGTTGACAAAAAATTGCCTGATTCCTGCCTCTGTACCACTCTCACCCAGCCTGGAGCATCCGGAGATTTCTATGTGCTCCTATAAAAAAAAAATATATATTTCCTTTGCTTCGATCCACTCTCTTATAGATTGAAGGGATGATCACAGGAAAGGCCACCACTTTGTACCACACCACTTCGCCCCAAATTCCCTGCCTGGTCACCTTAAAATGTTCTTGAATATTTTTGACCCCGATCCTAATAGATGAAAAAAAAGCATGTGAGTAGCAAAATTACAGAGAGAAAATGAAAAAAAAAAAATCATTTTGACGAGCAATATTTTTTCTGTTTTTTTCATTTTTTCACAGATAATTCTCCTTAAATTTTATAATTTAGTTTCCTTTCTCAGTATGCTTCCCATAGCATTATACTGAATATCACTGAAGACCTTCTGAATACTAAATCTAACCTGTCCTCAGATATCTTGATTTTTCTAAGTTTGCTATTGTAGTTTGTTTTCTAAGGAAAGGTATAAGCAGGAATGAAGACAACTAGGCAGGAGGCAAGAAGAGAGGAGGAAGTACTTTACTTCTTTATTTATTCCCATTTAGTTGTTTACACTGGTTGCTACCCTCCAGACCCAAAACGCAGAGGCATGTGGCTTGAGTCTTTCCAAGGCAACTAACTTAGCTGCTGCTTCACCAATCCATGCTGATTTTTCTGAATTTTAACCTGATGTCTATACTTGTAATTTTTCCTCTCTGGACATTTGTTGCACAGGAATATCCTCTTACTAGTGATTATCATTTTCTTTCTCTATCCTCTCACACAGGGCCCTGATTGATTTTCCAAGTTTTAACAATCTCTGTCTATACTAATTTATTCCATGTTTTTATCTTAAACCTGAATTCTTTTTGAAAGGTCAGTCACAGACAGACTGAAAATTCCAGTTGGCTTCTGGTGTCACGATGCAATTCTTTTTCTATCATCCTTTACCTCTTAACAAATTTTAAAAAGGCATTCTGTGCACTGAGTTAGTGGTATAAGAAGCTGAAGTTGGGTGAAGGGTATTTTAAAGTTCCTTGTATTGTTCTTGCAACTTTTCTGTGAGTTTAAAATTATACCAATATGCAAATTATCAAAACAAACAGATATCAATCAAATTTGTGCTCCTATCTCTCAAACATTTGTCAATGATTTTCTATACTCATTATCTGATTTGAGATTATACTTACAAAAAGTCAAAGGTCTACCGTTAGATTTTTCCAACTCCTGGTTACTTGATTTACTATTAAAATAATCTTTACCTATTTGCTAAACTTCTCAAACTTGGATCCCTTCTGTAAAATAAGAATTCTTATATGTATTTTATAAGATTCTTGTGAAGATTAAAAGCAATAATTATATAAAATGGTATAGTAAGAACATAAGCCTCAGTGTATGCAATTATTAATGTTGCTATTTCTCTGTGTACTTTTACACATAATCAGTTAATACATATATGAATCCTACCTCAGCATTACCATTTTGCTTTTCTTTAATCTACTCACAAAATATGGTTTTATTCTGCAAACATTATTGCAAAGTTTTTATTACTCACTTCTTCCAAACTGTATTATTTATAGCTGCTCGATAAATAGGTACATATTACGATTCAAGTTATAAATTTTCCTTTGATGATAATGACCATTTATTTTTTCCTATCACCTCCTAAATTATGAGGGCCTCAGCTTGGCACTTGAAGCCTTCCAAAATATGGTTCAAATATACTTTATGCTATTATTATCTTCCATTATTTTCTACAACTATCGAATAGTACAACTTTCTGAGACCCTACACACATATCTTGTATTCTCCTGCTTCTACACTGTTCTCCTGCTTTGCCAAACCCATCTTTGTTTTGACTCTCTTCCCCACTTCTTTTCACAAGTTTTAAGTAAAATCACATTACGGCAACTGTGTACAAGATAAACTCCAAAATGGCAGCAGTTTAACATAATAGCTGAAGTCTTGTTCATGAGTAGCCATCAGATAGCTGACCCTGACAAGCAGAAGCTCTCCTACATAAAGTAACTCAGGATCTTAGGATCCCTAAGTCATGTGGTCTTCCATTTTCAGTTAGAAACTTTCAGGATTACCATGATCATCAGCATCAAGCCATGGGAGAAGAAAGGAAGGTGGAGGATTTTATGGACCAGACCTCCAGTTGCACATACAATTTGTTCTCATTCCATTGTCAACAACTTAGTTACGTGGTTATACTTAACTTCAGCGTATCTGGAAGTGTATCCCTATAGAGTTCCCAGAAAGAAGAAACAGGTCTTGGTAAATAATATCTACCTCACTACATTTTTGGTATGTTAAAAATAGTCTTTTCTATAAAGTGTTGCAAAACTTTCCAGGCAGATATATACTATATGGAATAAATTGATAGAAGCACAGCAATATCTATCTTTTTTAATTTGCATGTTTTCTGCTTAAAATTTTCTGTTAAAATTGTCCTTAAAGTAGATTATAAAACAAAACCATGCATCCTCTTCATGAAATTTGTACAGAACTGAGTATGTATTTAACAGTATAGAACAGAATACATATTTATACTTGATGACAAATGAGTTAATTAATCTTTTAAAGTCCCTTATGACCTTCTATTTCTAATGCTTTAGAAACTTTTGAGAAGGTATCCCCAAGTGTCATTTTATTTTCTATTGTGACAATGTATACAATTTCTGTGAGATTTTTAAGCTTTTCAAATGTCAATGAAAATAGCATTTGCATAGTATAGATGTGCTTCATCAAAGTTCACATTATTTTACTGAATTAAATGTAACTAAATATTGTTGAGAGTACACTATCCTTGTATCTTATGGAGAAGTAAATCCTATTATAACTTAATCAAATCTTATTACTCATATTTTTAAATTATGCTATCAGAACAATATGTATTTCAAACTAAATGAGAGAATGTAGAATATAATGTGCCTTACCAGATAATGCTGCTCTTGGTATTTTTACTAGTTCCACAGATAGCTTTCTCCAGATGTTGCCAGGCAACAGCAGCTCATATAAAGAGATTTCTTGCTCACAAACTAAACCTCATTGGTAATACAGTAAGACTCAAATTTTTGCCACCTGTACAGGTAGAATTGCAATTTAAAAAATGATAGTGATAAATTCAAAGAGAAGAATTAGTATATAAATCTATTGAAAAAAAACAAGTGATCTTAATAGAGATATCCATTATCAGAATGATAATCATCATATTAACCATATGAGCATTGTCTGTATAAGAAACAAAATGAAATAACTCAGGAAGAATTTGGTAAAGCACAAAGAATAAATTTTATAAAAATAAAATGAATAGAGGACAATTGTATGTAGCGGTCCTCATGAAGAATTATTAGACGAGTTAAATTTAAGAGTAATTGTACTAAAAGATACATGATCTGACAGAATCTTGCATTTAGAAAGAGTGCAATCACATGACCATTTTAGTATAGATAAATGAAATACAATATAAAATATTGAAAAGGGATTTCTGCTCTGGTGGTGGATATGGTTTAAAGTAGAGACTGATGCAATTTCAATATCCTAAAATGAATATAGCATTGTAAACAAAAGAAACAATAAATAATACTTTTTAAAAAAGAAAAAAAGGGACTTTATTGCCTCTTCATATTAAGGAAAGAGTAACTATGAATACATAACTGGTATGTTAGGGGACATATTTTTCAAAATATAATAATCTTTTAAAAAATTATCTCTAGCAGCAATACAAGTAAAAACCTTTCCTTTCCTTTCCACGTATATGTATAGATGCTAATATGTGTGCATTTTGTTCACATGAAAACTTTGAATTACTTCTTTTTTCACATAATTCTAGCTATAGGAAAATGGTACATATCCTTATTATATAAAGAACTTCAGAAGGAAATAGTTTAAAGAGAAAACAATGTTCTTGAATGAATCAGGAAAATGCAAATATAATATGCATAGATTTCAAAAAAATTAAGACTATTTACCATGACTACTTTGTACTTATTTTTAAAATTCTTGATATGTTTAAGCGTCATGCATATATTTTATTTTTAAGATGTCAATTTTTTTATTTATTTCCTTTCATCGTAGACAGACAATTTCAAATTCAGCTGCCTACAGTCATGTCCACCCATAAACTATTCCTCTCAATTACAATCAATTTTCTTTTATCTAGCTTAGCAGCATATTTATATTCTTATCATTCAGATTTTCTAGTTCTAAAATACTTCCTACATTAATTACTAACTTTCAAAGTACAATCTATAAAAACTACTTTAGTGTTAAACAGGTCCTTTGCATAATTACTTAGTACATTTTATCCTAATTTTTCATATATATAGAACTTTATAGTGTCTACTTAATTTAATCATAATTTATTAAGAGCTTAGAATATGCATGAAAATAATATAGGATGCTTAGTGACTGTCTTTGTACTGAGGAAAAATATATTGCATTGTTTTTATATAATAAAATTCAAAATAAAGTAAAAATTGCACTTAAAAAGATATATACATACTCAAAGTAAAATAAAGATCCATTCTCCAAGATTTATCACAATTACATAATTTACTTTATTACAGTCAAATCACAGATTTAGTCTTTGTTGTCCTGAAGACTATAAATATTTTATAGTTTCTTTGCATTCTGTCATTTGTCCAATTGTTCCCACTGATTCATAAAGTTTTGATAGTAATGAGCAGGTGTATATATTGCATATGTATTTTTAACTAAGGTATATATTTCAATTTTCCAAATTTTGAACCAGAAGTGCCACTTCTCTGGTGAATTGAAAAACAAAACAAGAGTTCAACATTTTTTTCTCTATGCTACAGTCATTACAGCTTAATCCTCAAATCCATGTAATTCAGTGTTATCTAATTCAATATCTTCTATTATCTAAAGTTTGTTTCTGAATAAAATGGGAAAACTGATATTATAAAATTATGGTATGAATCATTTATGAAATTCTGAGTCTATTTGAGACTTTCACTTCTAGAGTGAAGGAGTAGGTGGGTAAGTATTCAACTCACCTTTTGCTAAGAAAACTAAAAAAATGGATAAGTAACTGGTTGAAGGATGGGAGGAAGAAGGGAGGGGGAGAGAGAGAGAGAGAGAGAGAGAGAGAGAGAGAGAGAGAGAGAGACTGTGTGTTCTAGAGATTAGAACTCTAAAATGAGTATCATGGGGCTAAAATCAAAATGTTGGCAGATATAATGCATTCCTTCTGGAAGTTCTAGTGGCAAATTCATTTTCTGGCCTTTTTCCAGCTCAGGAGCTGCCCACATTTTATAGGTAGTCATTCTCTTTTAAAAATAACTTTATTCTGAATTCCAACTGTGTTTTCACATCTCCTTCCCTGGCTCTGAAACACCTGCCTCCATGTTATAAGGATCTTTGTGATTAAAATGAGCCCACCAAGAGAGTGTGGCAAAATCTCCTCATTCCAAGATCTTTTATTTGCTCATATTTATAAGTCCCTTTTGTCAGCTAAGAGAACATATTTACAAATTCAGAAATTAAGAAGCAGACATCATTGTATAACATCTATTTTGCCACCGAAGGATAGTGCCATTGATGTAAGGCTGCACATACCATTGCTTTTTCCTTTCTGGACATTCAATATGCAGCATGAAACACAGTCTAAAGAACAACAGTAAGTTACATAGAGGATAAACAGAATAAAATAATCTAAAATTCCAGCACCTTCTTAGGGTTGGGTAGAAAACCAGATTTCTGGGCCAAAAAGGAAGTCAGGAATTTAGGCTCCAATATCAAAGTACAAGGAGATTGTAGTAAAGATATCTCAATATTCTGCCTCAATTCCTCCCAAGACATAACATGACCCTTAATTTTTATGCGTGTAGAATTAGAAACTAATTAATTAGGGAGAAGCCAAGAAGAAGGCAACTGATAAAAGGTTAAAAACTAGTCAATTTTAGCTCCCCTTTATGATCCTGTCTTGTAGTCACAATCTTAAAAAATTCCCTTCTTTGAATATGTTAGAGACCTTGTATGACCGACTCCCTTCCCTCCCTCCCTCCATCCTTCCTCCCTCCCTTCCTTCCTTCCTTCCGTCCTTCCTGCCTTCCTTCCTTCCTTCCTACTTTCCTTCCTTCCCCCCTTCCTTTTTTTCTTCCTTCCTTCCCTCCTCCCTTCTGTCCTTCCTTCTACTGAATTAGGAGGTCTGGAGGTCAGTCCCAATGGAGAACAGATCCAACAGAGCAGCACCAGGACCTCCATCAGGGCACCCTTCAAATATTCACAGCAAAGACTGAGAGACACAGATCAGTAGACTAGAACTGAATCACCAGAAACTGATTCACTCACATAGTTAGTCTACAACAAATGAGCCAAACACATACAGTAGTAAAAGAAGTCTCCTCATAAATGGTGTTTGGAAAACTGGACAGTCACATGCAAAAGTATTAAGCTTGAACACTCTCTAAGACCATTCACAAAAAATAACTCAAAATGGATCAGGGATTTGAACATAAGACCGGAAACCATAAAATACTTGAAAGGCAGCATGAGGGGATTTTACATGACATCAGCCTTAGAGAAGTCTTTAGGGACTCAACTTCAGCATCAAGGGAAGCAAAAAGAAAAAAAATAAGAATAAACGATTGAGACTGCATAAACTAGAAGGCTTATTTATAGCTAAAGAAAACATCACCAAAGAAAAAGACAATGCTAACTGGAGAAGATATTTATGTTCAATATTTATGACAATGGCATAATATCCAAAATATACAAAAGTTCATAAAACTCAGCAGCAGAAAATCAGGCAATAAAATAAAAAATTGGGAAGAGGAATTGGAGAGACATTTTTCCAAAAATGATATACAGATGATCAATAGGCATATGAAAAGATGGCCCTACTCACTGGCTCTTAGGGAAGTACAAATGAAAAAACCAATGATAAATCACCTTACACCTGAGAAACTGACTATTATGCAAAAGTCTGGAAACAAGTTTTGGTGAGGATGTGGTGAAAAGGGAACACTTTTACACTGTTGCTGGGAGTGCAAGTTTATGCAACCCCTATGGAAAACAGTATGGTGATTCCTCAAAAAGTTGAATATGAGAATTCCATATGATCTCCCCATGCCACTTCTGAGTACCCGAAAGATACAAAAAAACTAATTTGCAGAGATTTATCTCCTTTTTGGTTATTTCAGCTCTAGTCACTATAGTTAAGAACTGTAACCCAAAAGATGAATGAATAAAGAAGATGTGGAATATATATTCAGTGGAATATGTATTCAATGGAATACTGTACAGCTCTGAGAAGAGATGAAATCCTGTCATTTTAATCAACATGAATGAATCTAGAGGGGCTTATGCTAAGTGAAATAAGGCAAAAGTAGAAAGATAGATATCAGATGATCTCAATCATAGGTGAAATGTTAGTAGACAAAAGAAAGGAACTGATGAAACAAAACCAACTTTTGGATTCTTACAATAGAACTGAGGTTACCCATGAGAATGGGACAAGGTAGGGGTGGGTGGGGAGCAAGTGGTGGTGTATTCCACTGGACAATGGTGAAGAACACTTGGTGATTTGGTGGAGGGTTGGGTGTGCTCACATATATCTGAGGAATGGGAAAATTGTGCGTATGGGGAATCTACACATATGAGTTTATTTGAATTTGTGAAATAAGTTGCTGCAATACCAAAAAACTCAAGGGAAAAAATAAAAGATAGTGAACTCATTTCTAGGATGACTGTTCTGGATCATGTCATATGTGCTAACAAACTGCTCCTACAATAAATGGGCCTGTTTCCACCAGCTCCATGACCTAATACAGAGAGAAGTGTGCTGTCTAAGAATCCTCACCAGACATCAAATGGGCAAGCGCCTTGATCTTGGACCTCCCCATCTCCTAAACTACTTTAATGAATGGTTTTTTGTGACTTTTAAGTAACCCAGACTATTATCTTATAGCAGCCCAGTTGGATCAATACAAAATCAGCCCTCTCTCTCTCCCTCTTTCCCTTCTCTCTCTCTCAATCTCTCTCTCTCTCTTGCTCTCTCTCTATATACATATACATATATATGTATATTATATATGCATATATGTGTGAAATTGTTTCCTGATTTTCATTTCAAATAAGTAGAATTATTTAAAAAAGAAATTAAGCTGAGATAACAAAGTAATAATACATTATTTGCATACAAAATTATTGATGCTTATTTTCTTCTTTTGATGTGAAATTTATAATTTACATATAATTAGATGTACAAGCTTGAAGAGTATGGTAAGATTTTTTAAATAATATAAAATTATTAAGCAATCAAATAAGGTAAGTTATATAATTTTTCATCACAGCCAAAATTTCTTTTGTGACCCTTTCTATTAAACTTCACTTATTATTGTATTTTTTTAAAGAAAATTTAAGGTTGGATGATATAATGTATTGAACATCATACAGGAATAGCCTGTCAGGGTCTTTGCCAGCTTCTTAAATGTAAGTATTATATATTATGAAAGAGGCATTTTTATATGGCATAACATAATGAAAAAATTATAAGAAAGCAGGAAAAATGCAATTTATTGTTGAAGCTACCTATATAGAATTAAAGGGAAATTTTAATTAGATGAAGCATACCTCTGAAATCATGTAAGTGGCACTAGCTAAAAAAATAGATTGTGCTTCACCTAATCTAATTACTCATTCTGTATGATGATAACTGAGTTTTCATCTAAAGGTGATTCAATTTTCGATAGAGAACATCCTTAATTTTTTATTAGTTCAAAAAAAGTTACATCTTAAACTTTTCTTGTCTAGTGGGGTTTTCTGAGGACTTGTGCACCACCTCATAGAGTACAAACAGTGTAGAGAAAAAGCATGTAGAACAGTGCAAATTAAAGACAAATTGTATTCACAAGCAGATATAAAAGTTTCTAGAGTAAACCACTTGTCTAGATTACTATTGCAGCAAAACAAATTACCTCAAAATTGGGCAACTAGAAACAATTATTTTTATCTTGTTCAGTATTTTGTGAGTGAGAAATTCTGGAATGGTTCAATGGGAGACTTTTGCTTAAACTCTCATATATCAGATGTTGGGTGATATATATATACAGTAATCTGATAGTGCAAATGATCTGTGATCCATTGATGAGGTCCACAAATAATTAAAGCTTTTAGAAGACAGACTGTGAAGATTTGGGTTTCAGAAAGTCACTGCAGATGTCTTAATTTTGAGGCCAAATTGTAATTTTATGCTGGTATTAAACTACTAAGTTCATAAAAATGCCTTGCTTTCTTTAAAAATAAAACAATTTATGTTTCCCCCATAGTTATCTATCAGTTTCTATTCCAGAGTAACACATTTTCTCAAAATTTCATGGTTTAATTACTATCTTACAGATTCTGTGAATCTGGAGTCTGGGCGCAACTTAGTTGAGATTTAGGACTCAGGATCTGTTACAAGATGTCAGCATGGCCTAAGTCATCTCAAGACTCACTGGAGCAAGATACATTTCTAAGCTCCCTGATTTGTGCAACTGCATGTCTATGGACAAGATTCAGTTTCTTGAAGCTTTTGGACAGAGGTGTCAGATTCCCACTAGCTTTGAACCGAGGCCACATTCAGTTCCTTGTCAAAGAGGTGACTCTATATAGGGCAGTTAACAACATGGCAGTTTGTTTTATCTGTACTTGCAAACATATGTGTACATTAAATTTTACTCTTTATGATGTAAAGGTCAATGATTTTTGGCAAGTGTGTGAGGTAATATATTTGTTAATATTTACAAGATAGGTTGACCATTCCAAAAATTTCCTTGTGTACCACTTTGTCAACCTTTCCCCTCTTTCCACTGAATGTGTGACAGTGATTGATATTTATATAGTTGCTATAGTTTTGCGTTTTTGATGATGCAATATTATTGTAATTTTGAGTATGTAGCTTTTTCATATCAACTTTGCCTTTAGCACTATGCATATAAGCTCATCCTCAGTCTTTCCAAAGTATGACATGTTCATCCATTCTTCCTCTCTTTTTCTTTCTGGTCTACCTACTAACCTTCATTCTTGCTCCTTTCCATAGGAAATAAAACCAGGAGTGGAGACATTTCCAAAGAAAAATTACATAGATAATCAAAACTGATATACTAGATAAAGAGGTTAGAGCAATTAGAAAGATATAAATATGAAATATTCATGTACTATATGTACATGTACAATATTTTATGTCTTTAAATTTAAAAGTATGAAAAGTAATAGAATTCAGAAAGTTTATTATGTAAACTAGAAATTTCCCACACACAAAATAGATAGCTCTGGAATATTTGATTTAGAAAATCCTCAAAAAAGCTATATGTTTTCATTATTTATTGTAATTAAAGATTATTAAAAAAATCTTCAAATATAACAGAAGTCAATGTTTATTGAAGGATTGATCTCAGAATTATCTAAAAAATTATTAATGGCAAAAGTCCGTAGATCAATCTAGAAAGTTCCTAGGGAAATTCTCACCCAAGTACCACTACAAGTCAAGGTCATTGGCCAAGATAAAGGCAAGCTATAGCCATTTCCTAACTTGAAAAAGTTGTAAAATAAAAATTCCTAACATGACAGACTATTTTAAGTCTCTCTCTCTCTCTCTCTCTCTCTCTCTCTCTCTCTCTCTCTCTCTCTCTGCATGTATATACATATATGTGTGTGTATGTATATAAAATGATTAACTATAAATGAGAAATGGAAACAACATGGTAACAGACAAATGGCAAATACAAATTCATTTTAAATATAGCATGAAAAATATAGCACATCCATAAGAATTTTAGACATCAAAATAAAAAATTTAAAAAACTAGACCAATGAATCTAACAACCTAGCAAAAAAAAAAAAAAAAGCGTAGAATTGAGGATAAGGTCACAGGCATAAAAATGACGTAAAAGCCCTAGATTTCAGATTGAAGGGTTTGTTCTCCCTCATAAGATTTGTTCTATTTCAATATTATCTGTCTGTTTTCAATTCACATTTTTATCTTAATCTTCATACATACAATCTACAGTGGATGCATCTTACATACACAGATAAAGATTTCTGCAAGCACCTCACTCCATATTATACTTGCATGTCAATAGCAGGATTTGCATTTTATGTGCTTTTATAACTTTTTGAATTACATTATTTGAACTTATAAATTTTTCTAAAGCAAAGGAATATTTTTTAAAAGCAAAAGGTATTAAAATATGTTGTTAATATCTAAATGTGTTTCATGAGGAGGTATGAATATTTTCTCTTTCTTTTTTCCCTAAATTTATGTATCTATATAAATGATAATAAAATATGTTAAAGGAAAAATAGAAGAGTATTGTGGTTTTCCTTTAAAATAATTGTTCTTTGCAAATATCAGGTGTTTATATTAATAGTCATATCTTTAAAAAATAGAGAATGACATTATAGTAGCACTGAGACAGTCCAGTGAAGTTATCATCTGAATGCTGTCATATCTTTTATAGCTCTTAAATCATACTTTATATATACTACTCATCTAAATACATGAGTTATCACTCATGTGCTGTATACAACACTCTTTTTAATCTGAAGGAAATTATATCTATCTATATCTATTTGTTATCATTTTCCCAGGAATCAATTATTTTTATTTTATACATTAAAATAATAGATTATTTATTTGACTAAAAGTTATTTTCAATTTTAATAAAAACAAATTAGAACAAGTGAATTCAGAGTGAGGAGAAAATATTCACTAACATCCTATTTGATTAATTGATCAAATGGTGAGTTTCTTGATACAAATAAAATCATTTTACAGGAAGGAAAATCCCAGGAATGGGATATTCCTCTGTTACGTACAGAACTCATTGTGAATTAGAACTTTAGAAAGATTTAAAAGGTATTTTAAACAATGAGCATTGACATTCTGAGGTATTTCATTCTTTTTTAATTCAGATTCTTAACAGCCTGTAGCAGCATTTCAGAAGCACTACAATTTCTGCCAATAACCTTTTACCAAAAAATAATTTCAGTCAGCATTATTACTCAATGTAACCAGCAGAAACTGAAATCCACTTCAAATGTCCTTCAAACCACTAGAAGATGAATTCAAGGGGATATGAAATGTAAAACTCAGAAGATGAGGCCTGACTTTGATACTTACATGGTCTGATAGAGTAATTTTGTCTCTATATAGATTTCACTGTATAAGAAAAAGAAAGGAGAAAGGAAGCTGTAATGTGTCACCTTATCTAAATAAGGTACCTGTCATTTCTGGAATTCTGTTTAAACTATGATAGATGTTCTTGTTCAGCAAAAGAATCTCCTTTCTCCCTAGAAAACAGGTCTTTTAAAGGGAAAATAGTACAAGAAAATAATAATTTCTTCCTGAGGATAATATGAACAATAAAAATGAGCCTTGATTAAAGAAAATCTGGACTGTAAAGGGCAAGATACAAACAGTGGACACACTAAGGGGGCAGTTTCCCTTAATGGGAGTGTTAAATTGACTTGGAACTGATTTTTTTCCCCACATGTTGTGTTACCTTTAACATTTTTCAGTATATTTGTTTATACATTTGGTATGATTTTTCTGCCTTCATGAATTTGAAATGCTTATTTTTTAGAAAAATATGCTAAGCAATTTATGAAAGTATAATTCTTTGACCTGACTAGAACAGAAGGGAATGTAGAAATTCTCATAAAACAGTAGTGAGTATTATCAGTTTTTTTCTGTTTTATTTTGTACCTTCTCTATCTATTCCTTTTATTTCTGATAACAGCATCCAATCCAACTGTGATTTAATTAGATATCCATTTGCTTAATCACAATCTTCTATAGTGATGATCAAAGTGTGGACAAGTGAGCCACAATTTACTAATATTAACCCCTCACCTTCTTGCCTCTATCAAGGTTGAAAGTTCATATACAAGATAAAGAAGCTAGTTAGTTACTTCTTCTGATAATTCAAATTTGGAGCATGGATTGTGGATAGAGAAGTTGGTAAGAAATGCAAAGCAATAATTTTTGATAGTCAAATTGTAATAAAATTTCATTTTTGTGAAATTGCAAATTATTATCATTATTGCCCTTCTTTTCTTCAACAGAAAACAAGTATATATTATATCTTAAATACTGTGTCATTATTTTGAACAAATGCAAGAATACAATTTCAGATCTATTTCTGTTGTAACTGGCCTATTACATTATTTGTTTTTCACTTTTCTTCATGTTTTTTCATCTTCTGTCTTCTTTCTCTTCCTGCTTCTAGCCTTTTCTCCCCCGCCTTTCCCTTACATCTATTTCTCTTACACTTACATGAACAGAAGACAGTATTATTTACTTGAAAAATTAAATTAGTAAAAGGAAAATACATAAACAAATAATGTAACATTTTTACATAACATTCCATGTACATGCCCTTTCAGCTGAAACATATTCAGCATATATCATTTTAAACTACTGATGTAAACAAAATGAAAATGGAAATATTATTTGAATATGATTACAGTTTCTCAAATTTAAAATTGATATCTTACATATTTATGATGCTTTTGAATTAAAAAATTAAAAAAGAAAAAAAAAACTGCCTATTACACATTCTAGATCTCCAAATGGCAAGAACTTGTATTGAACTACTCCCTCTGTAATGAAAATTGTAAGTTCTGGAACTAAACATAAAATAAAACAATAATTTAATCATCAAATTTATTTTATCCAAGAATATATAATAGGGGCTATCTTTTCCCTCTTAAACAACTAAAATTTGGACCAATTTTAAGCACATGACATCAGACAGCAGAATAATAATCTTTGAGGGATGAGAATAAAACAGTCTCTATTACTATCACATCTTCCAGCCTGAAGAGAGTTCTAAGGTTATGGATCAGGGAGCAAAAACATAGAAAGTACCTAGATATCTTTCTTACTTGAAGATAAAGAGCTGGTCGCTAATGGTGGACATGGCAATGAGAATTCTTATGATGGAGAATAGGATAAAAGACACAGACTGAAAGGTCTGGAGAACTTCGAGGATCCCTCTCAAGTCTACAACAGAGAAAAGTATATGCCTATAAGAAAATCACCTGATACCCAGGGGAAAAAAAAGAAAGAATAATCCCCAGAAGTCGTGGAGGGCAGGACCATGAATAGATTTTACTTTTTTGAGACCGAGTGAAAATAATTAATATGTCACAGGATAGAGTTCTCAATGAAATAATATTTTAGATTAAATGATGCTCTGTCTTGCCCATAAAAGAATAAAATTAAATCTTAAAATTATTAATTAAGTTTTCAAATCATAGTTGCATGTGAGAGCAAAGCTCAAGAATACACAAATATCTATCACACAACAGGGTAGAATCCAAAATGTCTCAGATAGAATAAAAATGCTAAACATTCAAAGAATCAAGAAAATAAGTTCATAGTGAAGAGAAAAACTGAAGAGTAGAGATACTGAAATAACATGGGTGAAAGAATTAATGGTGAATATATGTTAGATATTTGAAGTGAAATTATGCTGGATGAAAATAATAAATTAAATGCTGTAGAAAATGTTATTAGTGAATATGAAGCTATAACTATGAAAACTATTATAAATCAATATTAATAATCATGCCTAACTCATAGGTTGTTTACATGTATATATAAATACATATATAATATATATATATATATATATATCACTAGGCTAATACTTGACAGGCAATTAGTTCACGCTAATAATCAGCTATTCTATTTATCTATAAATGTTAAGTATTTCTTGGATGAATCTTCTTTTTAATACACATAACAATAATAAAAAATACTCTAAAAGTAAAAATGTTTGAAAAACAAAATTATCATTTCTTCAAATATTATATTACAAAGAAAGTAAAATTGAAATCCGTAGAATATTATACATATCTTTCATCATTGTTATAGCTTTCTCTCCTTAAAACAATCTAGAGGCATAATTTGCTTGTTTCCTGCCCTATTCTTCTCTTTCTTCTTGCTTTTTCCTTTTTGAGCAATACAGAAAATGTTTCATGAACAGTCACGTTTCTTTCTGCCTTACTAAGTATAGAAACTTCTAATAGAAAAAGTCCTTGGAAGTTCAAAGAATTTGGTCAAATCTTGTTTGGACTCTCTAGCTCTGGGAAAGACAACATTCTATCAACAATTTGTTCAGTCACTTTCTTTGCTAGATTAAAACATAACTAGTATTTGTATTTAATGACATGTTTATTCTTATTTCAAAGTCCAAGTGCTGTATTGTTTAAAATACATTCAAGTTCATTTTGAGTTATCAAAAAGAACAAATGAACAGCAATGAGGAAAAATTTTTCCTATTGCCATTGAAATCTTAAATATGCTGTTTGTGACTTTCAGAATATGACATTTTGATATTCATTTAGCTATTTGCAATGGTCGTTAGGAAAATGGGTAAGATATAGCAAATGATTACTTAATTATCATTCATGTGTTTCAACTGGTAACTTATTTGACTAAATGTCCCTTTATATATAAATAGGAAATTACTTATTATTCTAATCTCTTTTTTGTATACCCAAATTATCAGTCTTGGGAGGTGGAATCATTTTTATGAGTCTCATATGAGATAGGGGCATAAAAATTAAATTTTGAATTTATGTCAAATAAAATGAGCAATCCTAGAAGAATGTAATTTCGAAAATGACTTCTTACAAAGTAACTGAGTAAAAGAGTGTCCCTCAACATAAAGATTAATTTGTACTTACTTGTAATTCAGATTCATTCTAAAATATAGGAGTAGTTGCCACCAAACAGAACTAAAACTAGAGATTTAAGGACTCATAGTGATAGTAATAGTTACTGCAGAAATGCCTTTTAAAAGTGAAAGTATCTGCAAAAGAAATGATGGAAAAAAAAAAGGGGAAAAAAAAAGATCAAAGTTTACTTTTCTGAAATCTCATGGACTCTCTTTTATCTGCCTTCCCCTGGCACTGATTTATTTAAGATCTATTTAAGGATATATTTAAGAAACAGATAACTATATTCTTAGGCAACACCTCACCTTGGACAGGCAAATGGAATTTCATTGTCAGAAAATAAATTTACTTCATAATGAGTAAAATCTGATCCATCATTTATATATTCATTAGGAGAGATCTCTTTAATTCTTAGGAGACACTACAAGTATAAATAATTTAAAATTGCATTTAAAAATAGTTTGTTGATAGCTCTTGGAATTCAGAATATCTACTTGCATAGAACATCAAAAGTAATTCATACCAGTGAAAGAAAAAATGGAAATACTTCAGATTAAATAAGGAAATATGAAGCTAAATAATCATATTTTATTTCCACAAACTTTTATATGGAGAGTTCTAATCCTTTCAAAAATCATGGACCCTTTTTATTCTTTCTCCAGAAAAATTCCCTTGAACTTATACATCTAAACTTTTACTTTAAACCTCACAATCAACCATGGTCTCTAGGTTGAAAACAGTCATCCTGTTTATTTGAGGGGAAGGTGTGTTTGTGTCTTCATAAGGAAACTAATGAGCCTAATTCTCTAAAAACAGAATGTTGTGACTGCATAATGTTAAATTCATTGCAGTTTGTACTTCTTGATATCTTAGTTGATATAGAATAGAGCAGTTCACATATCAAACTTCTAAGACCTTTTATAAGGGATAAAATACTTAGATTCATTGTAAAATTGCAATTACTAACAGTTGCTATAGTTTGCCTTAATTTAGTGGGAATCTAGACATTACAGGCGTGACATTTTAATGAACACATTCCTTTCAGATTGATATATACGTTTTCTAGCTAGTTAATTTGTATACAACTAGCTGACATAGCATCCTGAGGAAAACGATATTGCTAATATAAGTCCTGCTGCCCAGATACTGAATATAATTTTATACAAATTCAAGTATTTATTTTCCTTAAAGTACAATGCGAAAATCTAGGAATGTCTACTAGTAGCAATATATTTACTTGGTCTTCTACAGTCATCATAAATCATATTGTTTAATATTAAAAATTAACTTGAAAAATCATTTATGCTGATTTTGAATATAACCTATTAGTTAATGTGTGATGCAGATTTTTACCTCTGGATCTGTGCTGCAGCCCTATAATTGCTCTTGTTATATGGCTTTCAGGTTAAAATAAATAAATAAATAAAACATAATCCTGACAAATTCACAGAAACTACACCTGTGACACTCTAAATTTGACTGCAGCTAAACAGTACACTTTAAAGTATATCTTTAATATCCTCTTCCATATCTTTTTTGTAGTCTCCTGTTCTCTGCATTCCTCAACTCCATGTTTTTATCATCCCTCTTGCTTCTTCATTTTCTGCACCATGGAAGGTTCCCATAGACCCTAATACTATGATTTCTACCTGAGTGAGCATGAATATATCGCTTCAACTCTGAACATCCATTTGCTCAGTTGTACAAAGGGTGAAATAATATGAGGTGGTAATGAAAATATGAAATCAGACAATATATGAAAGGAGGTCTACATATTAATGAAATGAAACTCACATAGGGTTAGTTAATTTTGAAAAGAAGCGAGTTAGGACTAGGGGATGAAGTTTTGGTCAGAAACAAGTGAACTGTTTGACAGATGAGTTGTTCCCTGACAATAACCTGTATGGTCCACTATCCCAAAAGTCTGCTCCATATTCATCAAAATAGTTCTAAAAGAGTACCAATTTTTTAATTTTTTCTCATTCAAATTAATATTTTTTGCCCAGCTGTTGATATTTAAAATCGCATCCTTTAAGAAATGGGATAAATCATTTTTCAGAAAAATTAATTTGTAAAATAGACAAATAGATTATATTACATTAGGCTTACAGAATGAACTTTCCAAAGAAAGAGGCAACTTAATATAAAAGAATAAAAATATAATGAGTAATAAATTTTGCACTATTGTGACTGTGATCCACCATTATATTCAGTATACTCAATGGCCATGCCTAAACTTGCTTTTAAAAACTGAATTCGTATATATGTAATATATCATAAGTATTGTTCATATATTATACATACATTATATATAAATTAAATTTTGAAAAGCAATATATATAATATATTCTGTAAAATTAGTAAAGTCCATAAACTAAAAATTAAAGGATATCAGCAAATCATGAGAAAAGCCTACACACTTTCAGTGAAATCTTAAATATAAAACTTTAACCATGTCTTAAATCTGTTAATATATTAAGTCCTGAAACATATGTCATAGATGGCATTATCTATTTTAGGTTTCACTATAATGTGTGATATAAAAATATTGAAGTTAGGTACACTGAAACAGAAATATATACAGTACTTACATATTTACCTGTGAAATTTCATTTCTAAAAACTTTTCAGTATCTCTTAACTGTGAAATAAGGAAAAGCAACAGCTTGTGAGACATATTTGCAATCATTCTGAAATGCCCTTTACCCTAGCAATTTACTTTCTATCTCTGCATGAGTTTTAAATGACTACTTTCCTAAAACACGAAAGATTTTAAAAAGGAAAAAGAACATATCATGTACTAAGAAGAATGTGAAGAGAAATTGAGGTCATTCAAATTATTGGTAAGAGGCTTATAACTCATAACAATGATCATGACAATGAAAAGATGTCAAGGAAACTGGCAAGCAGCAATGAGCATATCCATTAGGTAAGAATGATGTCATCCCCTTCATTGGACAGCCCTGTGGGAGAACTTGTCACTGCCATAAGTGACATTTTCCAATGTCAGAACATAAACCAACCATAGATCATCATAAAATACTGGTGGTCAGTAACAGCAAATTAAGATATATTAATAAGTCTCTTATTGTTCCCAGATTTTTTCTAATTTGACATTTTTTGATCTCTAAGTACACAAGTCCCATTTTCAGAATATTCTAGATGTCTATATATGGTTACTACACTTGTTCAGAAGAAATCTATCATCTCTACCCTAAACAACAGTGAAATGTCTACTTTCTCCCCTCCTATGCTCTGTTATTTCCTACCTTTTCACAAGTAAACTTAACACAGTTTAATATTTATCACAGTGTATTTGAGCTTAAAAGTTCCTGCTGCTGTTATTGTGGAAGATAAATAATAAAAACATTGCAGGGCGCATTGCAAATAAGGATATTTTATTGACTTGGGCTAGAATAATTCTCACTGGAGTTCAAGTTACAGCATCAAAGGACTACTAAAAAATAACTGCCTGATAAAATAAGTATGATAACCATCTTTGTACAGACCCATAAAATGAGGCCAAGAGTGTTCAGCAGTTTTCCTAAGGTGTAAGAATAGAACTCCAATAAAATTAGAAACAGAAATAGAGAGTAGACATACAGGATTTCTTTCTGTATTTTCTGACTTTATCATTATTTTCTCTCTTTTATTAACCATAATAGTATATAACCTAGTATTTCTGCATTGTTGTTTTGGATAACAGAAAGCTCAGAGTAAAAATTAATCTTTAATGAATCTTAACAATTAAATTAACTTGATTTTTAGTGCACCATAATTTGAAATTGTATTAATTTTCTAAGTTATTTGTTTTTTGTTTTATTTGTGCTATAGAATGCAATTATAAATCTTTGGAAAACAGAATGTAGAAAATTTATCATTTATTTTGCATTATAACAAACATAAGAAACATTGTTATCACTATGTACTCCAAGTTTCAGAATTCAAGATATATTTTCTTTTTGTCTATTTTTAGGAACAATCAACTATATTTCATGAATTTTCTTTTCTATGTAAAGTGGAGAAAATGGCTTAGTATTTACTATGTAGAATATACTGAAATTTTCAAAGAATTTTTAGTGCTGAAATAAATATGAAAGACTTTTTTAAGAAGCTTTCTTATTCCTTTCATGGGTTTAGTGCATATTTTCATATGCTTAACTTTAACCACAATCTCCACATTTATTTCCTTTCCTTATTCTTCATCAGTTAGTATCTCACTTCCTTAATCATGTTGGAGAAAATTTTCATAACTTCTTCTAATTTTTCTGTTCATGAATCTGCATTTTAAATCAACAACAAAATCAAGAAGAAAAATTCTTATATCACAAATAAAGAAGAGTTTTTCTGTATGTTGACCTTCTCGTTCTCTTTAAAAAGTGTAATACACTATTCAATATTTGCTTAGATCTCTCTTGGCATTTTTACTTATCAGATATTTTAATTTACTACATATCTGTGTTTCCCAAGAGAAGATTTTATTTATGCCCCGAATCTAATAATTTTAACTGTACTCCATATTGCTATCTGTGTTTTTCTTCATTTAACAGTACTGCAGATTTTTTACTCTGTTATTCTACCTAGTCTCTCTTTTCTTAAAGCAGAAAGCAATTTTTTAAATCCTGTACATCTTACTTTTTAATCAATTGCAAATGATTTTTTCTCAAAGCATATTATCATTTTCCTATGATTCCTTAAGTGATATTTCTGAGAAATATGATTCAAATTTTTCCAGGCATGGTTATGAGTGAAGGAATTTCTGAAGACAAGTAAAACTGCTGGATGGCGTTTGGATGACTTGACTGATCCTCTGAGTCTTATTAATTCAATTCAATAACATCATGAAAGAGAGAGAGAAAAAACATTATCCATATAATTTAGGTTTTGCTGCATAATGAGGGTTTAAAACAATGAATATTTATTAGGTCAGGATCCTGTGGGTTGGAAATTTGACCTATGCTCACTTGGCTTTTTATTGCTATCCACCTCTTTGCTCATTCATGCAGCTCCAGTCTGTTTGTAAATGATTTGGCAATTTACTTGGTCATTGGGACAACTGAGTCATATGTATTCAACTTCTAATAAGCTATCATAGAATTCTTCAGATTGCAATTGTGCTCTGAAAACCATCAGACAAGATATGTAGCATTGAACAAGCATTTCCCAAATCTCTGCAGGTGTCATGTTCACAAATGTCCATTAGCGAAAGCAACTCACATGATCAAGTCCAGCTTACAAAGATTAAGAGTTAGACTCCACTGCTTGATAGAAAAATGACAAAATCTTGTTACAAAGATTAAGTCATAATAAATCATAATCTATTAGACTCTTTTTTCCCTCTTCTTACCTTCCTCTTATTCAGTGATTGAGTAGAATATTTTCTGAGACTTACCTATGGACATAAAATGTTTTCCAATTTTATAAGGTAAGAGAATTCCTTAATTGGGAGTATACCAATTAAGAATTTCTTTGAATATACTAAAAGTACTTTGCATGCAAAGATTATTTGAAATCGTGACCCTGAAAATGTTTTAAATATTTAATTCATTGTATCCCAATATAATAACTAAAACAGAACACTGATTCTATTTTCGTCACAGAAAGATTAAAATGCAGTAATGTTTTTACTACTTAAGTAATTTTGACTTTCACAATTACAGTATTATTCTTGTATGTCTTGTTAATTAGATTGATTATGACATGTGACAATTATGACATATCAACATCTAAAGGGAATAAAAAAGGAGTAGTTTTATGTCTTGGAAGATTCTATCAAACATTCAGATTACAAGCTCAAAATTCACATGAGAGAATGAGATAAGGAGTATGGCACAGAAACTTTAAGACTGGAGAAAAAGGGACATTTAGTTCACTGAGACCAAAATAAATAATATAGCTTTTAAAATAAAATAAATGGCAAATTTCAGAGAAGTAGCTATGTTATAAAAGACGTAAGTTTGATCATATTTTTAAAAACCCATTTAAATCAAGCATACGAGGAAAAATCTAAAGTATCAAGAGCAGTTATTATATTCAGCTTTGACACCTGTTTTCTACTGAAAGTCATTAACATTGACTTATTAAAATAAATATAAGTCAAGTTTTTCCAAAGGTGTATCAATTTATGTTCATATATATGTGTGTTGTGTGTTTTTGTGTGTATGTGTGTAGATATACACCAAATATTCTATACACAACAGATAATCACAACTGGGGAAATAATTTGAATCATAAAGCAACCCACAGGTGGGAGAAGATATTCACATCACATACACCAGTCAAGAGCTCAGTCTCCAAAATACATAATAGATCTCAACAACAAAAATGCAAACAACCCAGTCATAACATGGGCAGAACTGAATAGATACCTATTCAAAAAAAACCGGCAAGTGACCTATAGACACGTGCAAAAATGTTCTGTATCACTCATAATCGAAGAAATGTCAATAAAAACCACAATGAGATACTACCTCACACTAGTGACGCAAGTCTGTATCAAAAAAATTAGAAGCAACAAATTTTGAAGAAGGTGTGAAGAAAAAGAAATTCTTTTATACTGTTGGTGGGAATGTAGATTGGTACAACCTCTTTGGAAAACATTATGGCGATTACTCAAACATAAAAATATATCTACCATTTAATTCAGCAATCTCCATCTAGGCATATACTCAGTGAATAAACAGACTCCAATCAGAAACGTATATACTCCTCTAGGGTTTTAGCAGCACACTTTACAATAGCCACGACCTGGAAGCAACCTAAATACCAATCAACAGATCACTGGATAAAGAAGCTGAGGTAAATATAGTCAATGGGATTCTATGCAGCTGTTAAGATAAATCTGTATCCTTCTGAAAAAATGTGAAAGATTTTTTTTCATATCCTTTTAATATCCAGGAACATTATCTACCATTTAACTGACATCAATTCAAGGAATAGAAAAAAAAGTATTTTTATTTTAGCAGGTAAGTATTATTATCTTGGAACTCATATATAAGAGTTCTCTACAGAAAATAAACTATTTAAGATGTACATAGAGGAAGAAATGTATTATAAGTACTTGACTCATACAATTAAGGAAACTGAATTAACATCTCAATCTACAAACTGAAGACCCAGGAAAATCAGTCGTTACAATTTTGTCTGAGTCTGGAGGCCTTTGAAACAGAGAAGATAATGGTAAAGATTCCAGTCCTGATCATAAATTGTGGAAATCAGGAACATGAGAGAAGTTGATCAAGTTGCAGTTCAAGGAATACGATGATGGGCAAATTCATCCTCACTCTGCCTGTTTGTTCGATTTAGACTCTCAATATATTGGATAGTGTTCACTCACATTGGAGAGTGTAAATTGCTTTACTGAGTCCACAAAGTACAATACCACTTTAATCTGGAAATAATCTGATACACACAACCAGAAATAATGTTTAGCCATGTATTTAAACACCTGTGATTCAGTCAAATTGGTACACAAAATAAACAGTCACAGAAACTCTTCTTTAAGAACTCTTTCCAGATACTAAATACTTTATTATAAATTACTGTACAATTATTTGTTTGTTAACACATTTTCCTGTTCTGTGCCAGATTTACAGAAGATGGTTCTGCCTCCCCTCTCTTCCTGCCTGCCTGCCTACTTGCCTTCGCTTCTGCCTGCACCTCTACTTAAAAAAAGAATTCATCCATGTATAATTATAAAAGAATAGAAATGTATGCCAATAGTAAACCATGAAATACAATAAATATATCTTCATTGTTCTTGGAGGAGTGAAAACTCCTACTCTAGGAAGTCCTAAACAACACTGAGAGTATAAATTTCTTATCAGAAGTGAATAAAATAATTACTTTGGATGTCATATATACTTCAGCAGGAATTGAAAATGATGTTTACCATGGAGTCTTTATATCCTTAAGTACTTCCATCCCTCTGTGTTACTCATTAAAAATATATTTCATATGACCAGAAGCAATTTCAAATAAACTCACAAGACAGGTTGTGTGGTTCAGTGGCATAATTTTAATTGCTTTAATTCAGAGATAAGTCCTATTTCCCAGAAGGGTACTTGTTTCTCTGACATGATTGTAATGATAAATCTATTCTATTAATTTGTATCATTGAAAACAGCAATTTTATCGGATGATGTATCAACATACTATATGTTTTGGAAAAAAAAAAAAATCCCTTAAGGCAAAACAGTAAAAACATGTATTTAGCAGATTTTATTCTTGCACTGATTTTTACATTAATATACAACTTAAGTAATATTTTTCATTATCAAAAAATCCTTTGGCAAAATAGTAAGTAAATTTTCATACATTCACAAGAAATTTTTCTATCCATCGTATACAAATAAAATAGAAATGGAATCAGAATAATACATTAGAAATGTGAATTCCTTCTCAATGAAAGGAGATACTTTGAATATGTTTCTGGTATTGTTGACAGCTTCATATGAAATAATTCCCCTACTAAATGGAGGCAATTGTTACTGCAAAAGTGTGTTCCTATTGCAATCATATCTTCTTATTTGCCAAGTGAATTTCAAAATTTAGAGGTTTTTGAAAAATAACATTTTACATTAAATATTCAACTTTTAAAATGTTGGTATATGTTTTCTGTGTGTATCATCAAACAAGTTTCATGATACTATTGACTTGTGATCTATACACTAAAAATGGTCTGGGAATGACTATATGATTTATTATGAGAGTTTTCATAATTTATTCTGATGGATTTTGCATAGAATACTATCTAAAAGTTATTCAACTGTTCTGAAATATTGAAAGATATTTTTGCTCAATGAAAGAGACTTTGAGATTTCCAAAGTAAAATTAGTGTTCTCTTGTGTGTGTGTATCTGTGAGTGTGTGTGTGTGTGTGTGTGTGTGTGTGTAGAAGAAAGGGAAAATAGTTTTTACAAGACATATATATATATATTAGGTATATACACATATATCCTGGTAAATACTGATTTGGTGAACTGGTGTTTTACATAGAATTCTTCTGTCTTTCTACAAAATAGTTAACAATCGAGAAGAAACTACAATTTCTGGAAAATATCAATGAATATACAATATTACATGTTCTCATGAAACACGGCAGAATTGTGTTTGAAATAGTTGACTGAGGACAGGTTGATGATGCTATCATTTTGGGGGGGAGATTAATATAATAGGTAATTTTATTCTATTTGAAGAGCAACAAGATATAATTTCTGGAAGAAAAGTGTATTGTGTTCTTTATAATCTATAAGATTCCAACATGCCCGAATTTCTGATGTAAATTATTAAGCAGGGTTTTACCCTGTTCCGCGCTGGTATCTGCGAGCAGATCTTTTCAGCAGCGCCACTGTCATAGCTTCAGAACCTTGATGTATGAAATCCTATTATAAATGCGTCATAATGGCACTCCAATTATGCTTCTTAATAGAAATAAAATTAACATTTATAGCAGGTCATAAATGTCACTAACTAGTGAGATTGGAATACTTACTATACTTAACAGGCGTTAAAGCAATTGTTTTTAATGTTGGTGCTCACATCAGAAAATAAAAAAATCTTCTCAACAAAATATGTTTCATTCATCTCTCATCTTAACAGTCTCTACCCAGCACAGTGACTACAAGGTTATATGTGTTCAGATACATGTAGATAGAGTAAAAGAATCACCCAACTGAAGAAGTAATCAGAATACAGGATAATCCAATGCACAATGCCTCTAATTCATTTCAGACACATTTACCCTTTATTAGAGTAGAGGGGATTATATGTTGCTGTTTAGAGAATCTGCAGGAAGAGACCATATGCAGTATACAACGTTCAAGATGTATTCCAGGTTTTGTCTCTGACAGCAGTTCACAATTTCCTTGAGGAGACGGTCTCTGTTTTCATTTTGCTTTTTGGTTTTGCCATTAGTCAGTGAAGCTCATAAAGTGAGTTATTATCAGAGGGTCTTGATACAGCAGGATTTCCATTTGAATAAAGGAGTAGACAGATAGACAAGAGAATTTAAACCTCCCAATTCTCTCACTGAGAGCACTAGACCATGGCACCTGAATATTTACGGAAAGGAAGGTAATATAAAAACAAAAACAAAATTAAATAGTAGTAATAACAGCTACAAAGATAAAACAAACAAACAAAAACTCTGAAAAGTAACAAAATATTACAAAAGAGAATATTAAATGCCATTAATAAGAAAAATTCCATTTTCAAACGTATCTCAGCGAGGTTACTTGAACTTGCCTAGTTATCACAATGAATTCTATTTGGAGATGGAAACTGTGAAAAATTAAGAATTATAGAGGTGAAAATTTATGCCAATGACTAGTTGAACAATTTCACTTAAATTTTGGCTCCTATTATTTTGGTTCAAGAGATTTATCACTGGAAGGCCACAATCCTATTGATTTTTCTAATCGAACTAATGACAAATAATTAGAAGGCTGATATAAAGAGCCTTGTTTACTCAGTTTTCAAAATCTTTTCCTTTGAATTGAGGCTTCTTTTATTTTCTCATAATTTGGTATTGTCATTATTTTAAATTATTTTTTCATTCCTTGTAACTGCTATTACAAACCTCCTTATATAAAACCTTGCAGAACTGATGATAATTGATGCATTCTAATTCCACATATTGAGAAACTAGAGCAACATCACATTTTAAAGTATTTATTTATCTGTCATCACACTTAGAGTCAATTGCCAAAAATTAAATGAAGAAAATTCTTCTGATAACACCTACTTAAATCTTATCACAATATTATATAAAACCTGGATTCTGTGAATAACAGGCATAAATAAATCTAGAAAAATCCAAGTAGAAAATAAACCAAAGGAAAAGAATACTGCAATATGGAAAAATTCAGATAGAAGACATTATGTTATCTAAAAAGTTAACTGACATTCTAAGACTTTTTAAGATGGTCACACTGAAAATTTTCCCCACACCACCCTCCCCCAAAAAAAGGTTTAAGTGAAAAGGAAGTGTTTGAATGAATAAATACAGTCAGATATAAGGTGAAACATGACAGTTGACTATGGGCATGTGATTTAACATAATCAGGAGTTGTGGAAACAAGTGATAAAAATACCCAGGTCCTACTAAATGTAGGCAATTGCATTGCAAAAGTATATTCCCATTGTAATCATATCCTCTTATTTGCCAAGGCAATATCAAAATTTATGTTTTTATGAAAAATCTTTTAAACTTTTCAATCTAACAACTCAACAGATTTATGACTAATAGGACAGAGGCAAAGCCTACATTCTTTGGGGCACCCTGAATCCCTAGATGGATAGTTACAAAATCACATATGGAGTGAGTTGTAGTTGTCTAGAGAACATTAATGCTATTTCTTAAAATGTAGAACAATATGTTTAAAATTAAAAAAAACTTAAAGCTCATACCTTTAAAGTTTTATGGTTTTGTCCTGAAACACAAATAAAATTCTGTATTACTTGTGGAAATATCTAAATATTAAGAATGTCAATAGCAAGTTTGATGCTTTATTTTAATATTCAAAGGTTCTTAGGCTGAACATATTTCTTCAAGACAAAAGCAGGATGGGGCCTTTGGGCTCACTCAACAGACAGGCCTGGTTTATTAAAAAATGGGACAGAACTGATGGTCAAGAAATATAAAACAAATGGTACTGTGCCATTTAAAATGGTAGGTTTGGTCAGCCTAATCTGACATAAATGAGTGGCCCTTGGACTTCTGCATTAAAGTATGTATAGGAATTCTGATAGGTAGGATCGTGACTTTCTCATATAATATTATTTAATCTGCTCAAATGTTTAAACAAACTCTTTACTGAAGTATCCAGATTCTTTACCATAAAACTTTAAAAGTATGAACTTTATTTATCAGTCTATTGCACTTGAAAATGTCTTCACAGAATAAAATATATGATGTTATACTTTTTCATTCTATAAAGGGAATACCTTAAAAATAGAAACATAAATGATATCTCTGATGATTTCTAAAAGTACAACTAAGATTGCTTTCTAAAAAGCTGTCTAATGTCCCATATAGAAAGAATCATCAACTAAAATACTTTATAATTTGTATTAGTAAATATTGCATTCTATTTTCCTGATCCACTTCCATAAATTAATAAGGAGTGTGACATCACATAGCATATTTCCTTATGTTCCCCAATGACAAAGATCTTCAAAGATTTTATATATATTCAAACTGTACTTTGTCTTAATCTGCTTTCTAATGCACCACCTGCTGTTCTTTTCCCTATTTTATTTATATGTAATGTATTTTGATTTTAAGGTAATCTACTTTCAATTGTTCTTGGATCTGAAAAAAAACAAAACAATGAATAAATAAATCTAACATTCCCTCAAATACTACAATTTTAAGATCAATGTGAACACTGGACATTGGTGTATCAATAGAAAGTAAAATACTATTTCAAAATGTAATATCAAGGTCTCTTATGTAAAACAAAATTATTTAAAATCCCAACAGTTCACTGAATATGAGTTATGTGAAAATTTCTTCGCACAAAATTTTGTTGGAGTGTCTAGATTAGTAAGTCAGGAAAAGTCATTTTTATTATGACAAATCCAGCCACCTGTTTGACATTGGATTAAAAATTCTCTGAGTCTTGGGTGGATCAGTAATTTCTGGTGAAGTCTCATGCTCCCTCTCAGTTTAAAAGGTTTATTGTTGATTTATAGACTTACCTTTTATTTTTGAAAGTTTATAAAATAATTAAAACATGTGTCTTAATATCTTTACATAGCACAAATTTAGAAATTTTAAGCTTTAATTCTGAAAATTGTCAAAATATTTTATTATTTAAAATGACTAAGTCCCTTACATATTTTACATATTATTTTTTACAAGGAGTTCCTAGAGTGAAAGTTTTATCTGCATCTTCAGAGATGTTTAGACTTTCAGTGATAGAATATGCAGGGAACAGAACTTTATAAAGAGTAAATAATATTAGAGTGAGTACAGAGGAACAAAAGTTTTATAGAATATTTGCCAGACTATAAGGAAAAATAATCAGAATCTTAAGCAATGACTCTCACTTCTAATTAAAAGTAGAAGAAAATACTAACTTTAAAGTACTCCTGAGTATCCCCCCTGCAAAATCTGATAACAATTTTCATATCTCTTTCCAAGTATAAGATTATCATCTGCTATTATGGCGTTCAAAACACTCAATTTGAATAGTTGATAATTCAGAATTGCATATTTATGATACAATCATCATATAGTTGAAGATACTGGATGGATATTATAATTATACATTATGGATTTTTCATGGCTAGGATTCCACTTAATAATACAAGGATATGGATCATTCTTCATGGAGAGGAATATATATACAACCATACAGATTGATATCTAAACCATGCACTACATCTGATGCATTTCATTACCAAAAGCTATTGACTTATTTTTCAAAGTTCTGATTGATTAAAGGTGTCACTGTCTTTCATTTAATATGAAAATATGCCATTTGGGGAAACTGGAAGAAAAATGTATACTTAATTCCATAACTTGTCCTTAATTTAGTTGTATAATCAGTTGTGTTAATAACAACACTTAAACTGTTATTAAAATGCAGTATAAATCACTGAACAGAAATCCTAATAAACTGTCTAACACTTCAATCCATTGATTCTAATTGGAGCTGATGTTTTGCTAAACGTGATCTTATTGTCAATACAGTTGATTATTAATCTAACTGCAGCTGGCTTGCATACTTAAGGGTTGCTATCCTTTAATTTATTCAGAATTTCTTTGTCCCGTTAGAAAATAAGAATGAATCATAAGGTTACTGTTTTCTAAAAATGCATATGTTATGCCTTATTTAAACGGTAACTACACGATCTGAGTTAAAACATAGGATGCATTTGTATAAAAACAAGAAAAACGTCTTTATTTATATGGACTACCTGCATTTATCAATAGATTTGATAAGCTTTTATTGAACATATAGATTAGTTGTTTTGGCTACAAGATAGAAAAGATTAAAAACTGCACAAAGCTCATGATCAATTGAGAAAAAGTGGCATTTTCGTAAAACTCTATTCATTCATTATTCATTTAATGCATGACTCTGGTATCAGCACACATGGTTCTATTAAAATTTATTATATAGGTAAATAACAAATAGATAAAAAAAAATTTAAATAGATACAATGACCTGCCATAATTATTAAGCTTTAACATTATAAGTGTGACTCACACTGAATCCTTTTATTGAGATGCTTGAAGTCTATGAAGGTAGAAAAGTTAAGTAGTAAGAACAAGTTAGGGAAAAGTATCACTAAAATCAACCTTGAAAGAGAAGTGAAAGGAGAAAGAAGTGAGGGAAAAAGGGTTCCAGTAGAAGGAAAAGCAGGAACTAGCTCAGGTAAGCAATAGATAATAGTGGAAAGTAGCAGAGTTCAATAATGTGGGAATTTATGAAAAGAGTACAAACTTCCAAGAGAATATGATGAGCTAATATTTTTCCAACTTTAATATGTCCAATAAGGAATACCTGTCATTTATTTGCATTTAAAGAATTCACAAAAAAATAGAAATAGGAATAAAAGTATTTTTAAATTCCTGTAACTACAATATAGAAAAATAATCTTTTAACATTGATAAACTTTCAATGTTTTATGAGGTATAAAGTCTTATTTCAAAAGTCATTTTGGAGGTAGGCATAAATGTAAATACACATATTTTGCCTAATTTGAAACTTATGATTTATGTGTAAATACATAGTTCAAGGTATTCTCTACCTTGAAACATTAAACTTCATTTCATCAAGTATTATTGAAAATAGAGTTTTAATGCTGTATGATCTTCTATTACATGAAAATATCTATTTTAATAACATTTTTAAACAACATATGTATTACAAAGCACAAAATATGGAAATAATCATTTACTGTAGAGTGAGTGAGCAGAAAGCAACAACACTTTCTGACCTAGAGTCCTTTTTAAGGTTTTTGGTATGAACCATCAAGGCATAAAGTCAGGGTTACAGGGTTGTTGTCATAATGGTACAGAGCGAAGGTAAATAGGGGTTGTACTCTCATTTATAATGTAGCTGGCACTGCTTATTTCAGAAAACAGCATTCTCCGGGGGGCAGACAATTATTTCAATACAAATGATTATTTGACTTCTGAATCTGCTAAAGTGGAATCACCCGATATTTTTATTTCTGGCATTATTTGGAGATTTGTTATTTTTGATATATTTCCTTATTTGTGAAAGATTATGCTAAAGAATCACAAAAGAGTGCTACTGTGGATCAGAGTACAGTATTAATTTTATTTTGTTCATGTTGGTTTTCCAGAGTTTTTGTAACTGTTGGTTGAAATATTTTAGGAGTGTTCTAGTAAGAAGAGTGATTGTCTTATAAAGTCTTGTTTTTTCCTTGATGAATTTCTCATTGATATTTTCCAATATAATATATAGATCTGAGGATAGCCTATCATATTTTATTATACTGAGGGTTCAAATAAGTATAAAGCAAAATTTGGATATGTGAAATATTTGTTTCTGATAGTTTTTTTTTAATTTAAGAATGGAGACATCATATTC